>NQII01000437.1:423643-453643 GCA_002778355.1 Clitarchus hookeri
CCAACCAGCCGTGACACATACATGGCCTGACGTACGGGGACTGTGAAGTGGCTTTCCCCCTCCCCCGGGCTCATGCCCTGGCTCGTCAGCACCAGTCAGCAAAACGCTGGACATGCGGCCCCTACCAGCTGCATGATGGGACACCATGGGGATTGCGGGGACAAGCAGTTAACAGAAGGGGAGGGTGTTTCTCAAGAAACCACGTATTCATGAGTGCTCTTGTGACTCTTTGTACTTCTGCAGTCATCAACTCAACCTGGCCAACACCATGCCAAGTTGAACATTCAACCAAGAGAGCAGCAGGAAGTGCCAGCGAGAACGGAACACACCTGCCTCACCGCCATGGACTACGCAACTTAAGCGACCATCTTACTTTAATCACCTCAAGAAGTAACTCTTGGGGCCGAATTACAAGTGGTCCAGCACGATATCCCCCCGAATGCCATAGGCATCAGGTGCACCATTGACTGGAGGGAACGTTGGGGCAGCTTGTGCTGCGATGCCTGGCATCTCCCCCAATGATGTCACATCGCCTGAGCTACTGGCTTAGGGTCAAGCACTATAAAACCCCAAACCACTGCAAAGTGTGTGAAATTAAATCCAGTGTCGTGGGGAATAGCTTCAAACGCCATTGGAAACTAATATAGGGTTTTTCCTTTATGTAAAAACAAATTGAGCATGGCTACCCACGCCTGTTTTGAGATGATGGTCTTGTCCAACCCATCAAGGAGATGTTCAAAGTTCAAGATAACCGACTTTTATTTTCTTTGTTAATAAAATTTATGTGTTTTAATTAGTGTCAGGGTATATTTATGTCTTCTTGTTTTCACAGCACACTGCCTAAACTGGTCTATTCTTCTATTAAATAGAGCTTCTAGTGTAGTGATATATCCACTGATGTTATAATGTCCAACATAATGTAACACTTAATTAGAGGCAGGTATGTCACCTATGTCAATCTATCAAGGTTAAGAGTGTTTTGTGCAATTTAATTTAGTCATAAGAGGGTTCTGTGTATTTTCATGCAATTTTGGCATCGGTTTTCGGCAAGGTCTTGCAGAAGCTGACACTATTTTCCCAGTCGTCTTCAGCACTCAGGCCGACCGGCAGCACGGGAGTGATGCACCACACGATCCCCTCAGCATCTTCACTTTAAGCTGTAACCACTTAATTTCATAAAATATAATTAACCTGAATATTTTGCATTTTTAGTGCTGAGGGGTGGACTGTCTGTCCCCTGCAACTTCATCCATGATGTAGTGCATTGCGCATTCAAGTTTCTTTATCCATCGCACACTTGACGTAAACTCTGTATTGGTCATTGGCATGTACTTAAGAGATATACTAAATGACTCTAGTCAATACTGGCATTTCCATTCTTGTACAACCACCCCAGGATTTTTAGGGTGTTGCACCCACTTGCAGCACACTAAGTGAAATTGCTGACAATCTCATCAACATAAACGTCCAGAATCCGGTAGGCACTTCTGGATTACCTGCTCCTTCTAGATCTACAAGGACCACTAGAACTGATGAGGAATCCAGGGACCCAAGGGCCATCGACCAAATGACCTTAACTAAATCATGCTCTGAGGTAGTAAACCTGCTGTTCGGCTGACCAACCATTCAGGGTTGCAACTATTTCAAACTGGTGTTGATACTCCCACCAAGAAATCTAGCCATCGTAAGGGGCGGGCTTAATTGGGACCGCCTTCCTCACTCCTGTCTGCGTGACATTAATGCTGCAGAGCTGCTATCTATATTTATCTGCTGGCGATCTTGTGATAGTAGAATTCCGCTGCTGCATAAATTCCTGCCATTCCTCCTTAATCACACTTATTTCCTGTTTCACTTCATTCTTGACACTGTATCTCCTTTCACTGACACTGTACATTCTCCCACTGATACTGTCCATCCTGTCATTTACACTGTTCATTATTTAATTTACACTGTCCGTTCTCAAATTCACTACCTCGCTAATGCCTTCTATTTTCCTGTCTACATTTTCATTGACAGTGTCTATTTTCCTGTCTACATTAACTATTTTATTATCGACTAAATCACTTACATTAGTTATCTGGATATTTACATTCTCGTTTACACTATTAACAGTTTCATATTTGCTTACTTTTACAATAATTATTTGGCTACCTAGCCCCTCAATCAATGCTCACAGTGCTTCCAGTTCTGCAGACATTTTTCCAGTTAATATTTACTGCAATGGTTATTCTAAAAAGTCTTAATTTATTTTTGCCTACAGATAACTAATTTACAATTAATTAATTAGCTTGCATATCACTAACTACTTGCCTATAGCCCCTAACTTTATTTAAAATTAAATGCCTCCATCCCACTTCTGACACTAGTGTTGCAAGATGCCAGAGGGGTGTATCCAAGTTCATGAGGGATGGAGGTCTTAATAAAAATTAAAAGAACATTTGATTTTTAATTTTTGCACACAGCTATTATTTACAGCATCAATCGATCTCTCACCACTATTACTCTTTTTATTTCTCAGTGAGTGCAGTATTAAATATCTATCTTAACCTTAATTATAAAGTCCTTCTTAATTACTGTCTCTGTTTGGTTATAGTCAATTAATTCACATTCATCATTAACACATGTTCAGTATGCCTGCTGCCATCATTTGAAATGTCTTTCACTCAAGCATCCAGTTCAATATTCCAACCTCCTAGTCACATTCTTCACTGCACCAATGCTCACAGTCGCAGATTTTCGTCCCACTGGTCACTTCTCTCACCACTTGTTTCTCTTCTAGCTCGTCGTCTATTGCTCAAGGTTTCACAATCACCCAAACTCCAGACACTCATCAACTCTCAAAAAAAAAACTCCCAGCTTGGAGGCCCTATAGTTCTTGACCTTGAACTGGAAGTTTCACTACACCCCGAGTCACGGTGAGAGGAATTTGGTCACTAATCCAGAACATTCTTTGGATAAAATCGGAAATTAGATCTGCTGAAGGTCAGTAGTGTGCGAGCCGCAAAATTCTTATCACTGCACCAGGCAGAAGAATGCATGGCGGCACATTTTGCAAACTAAAACCCAGATATGATTATCACTTTCCTGTCATTCAAATATCACATAGTGACTCTCTGCCCACTATCATATCACTATTCTGTCCTTCTGTTCCGCTTTCTTGTGTGGGGCAACACTGCAAAACGTAACAATATATACAGGATGTTTGGGAATATAATACATATATTTTAAGGGATGGTAGACCTTATCACGATAATAATTTTTATATAGGAACGTGTGGTCAGAAATGTTTCCCTGTGCTACAGGCGCCGAATGCACCACACACATTTTAAACTTGGAGCACAAGTGGTGCGAGCCCTTGTTGCGAATAGATAGTTCTGGTAAAAATTGCTGCATAAACAAACGTATGTGGGTGTGTTTCATGTTGGTTTACTAACGTACAAATGTGATGCACTGTTAAAGCAGTTGAATGAAGTGACGACCTCCCACCTGTGTGCAGGCAGCGCAGTGATGTTCCATATTCTAACGCACTCGGTTGAAAATCCCCCGGCATGCATTGCACTTTCTGACAAGCGACACGTATTCTGTCTGTCAGTCCTTCCACTATGTTAATGGGTGTGACGTACACTACCCTCTTGACATGGTCCCACAGGAAAAAGTCTAATGGTGTCAAGTCCAGGTATTGCTCAAGGAAACACCTTGCCACAATAGCACAACTGCCTTGTGCCTCGCCGTAAGTGAATGCCATGTCCGCATACTCTCACACATAAATGCCTGTGCCGCTGGTACCACCATTATTACATTTCCTTATCTGACATATCGGCCAACATCAAATGCGAGGGCTCGCTACTCACTGCAGTGACAAGCATTGCTGCACATCTGTCATCATGGATTACATCAGCGCTGTCCATTCGCTGCAAGGGGCTGCGCCATGTTTAAAATGTGTGCACTGCATTCAGCGTCTGTAGCACAGTAGGGAAGCGTTTCCAACCACCTGTTCCCATAGAAAAAATTATTTTCCTGGTGTGACCTATTGTCCATCAAAATTAATGTATTGAATTCCCAAACACTCTGTATATGTTGTTACACTACTATTTTTTTTATATTTACAATATATGTGTGCGGTTAGGTTTATAGTAATAGATTATATAAATTTACATGTATATGTTCATATTTTTTCAATGCACTAGGTATTTATATACTCCAAAATCCAGTTATACATTAGAAATGTAACAGGAACAGAGTGTATTTATACAAGAAAGTACACAAACCAAAATTGAATTTTTTATTAAGAGTAAAGTAGTTGCATTAGTTCTGTAGTTACATAATAAAATTTTTCTGACTATAAAGGCTGGAAATAAGTGCATACAATTTTCATTTACTTCATTAAATTACAAAGCCCATTACTGAGTGTATCTAATAAGTTTTGACTGTAACTGCACTGAGATTTTTTTCATTAAAGTTTTTTATATGAAATTCTGATAAGTACACATGCAAATAGTATACAATATTACAATCACCATCTTTTGTAATGCAAAACACATGTTACAATACAAAATCAAAGAATTAATCTACACAATGTATCAATTGCATAGGACTAATGTTAACATTGTTTGTGTGCTGTAATAATAATGTGTAATATTTAGTTCAATCGTATGAACATTTAAAAACTTACAGAACATGCACATTACAAGTTTTTGTTTTATATACTTACCTAATTTTAATGTTGTAGTCAAGCAGTTTAGCAGAATTAGCAGCTGCTGCCAGCATTGACTCCAAATTAGAAACAGTGCACTTCAGACCACAACCAGGAACTGCTTGGAAATTGCTACACTTCCCAACCATTTCCACTCCTAGTGTATCACGTACAAACCTCACAATTGCTGTAAAAACATTAATACATACATTTTTGGTAACAAGATACAATTTTTACTACTTAAAGTAATAAATGAACTAATTATCATCATCCTTCCGGCCTTCCAGCAGAGTTTAACTCTGTCAGGTCATAAAAGGTATTGTCTTGTACTGTTGTAACATAAAATATGTTATAGCCACTATAAATATTCCAGTACTTATTAATTATTTACAACTGCATTTTTATTTGCACAACGAATCCTAGGTGCTGTCAAGTTTGCCTACAAACTTACAAAAGTTTTTGAATTTTGCCTACAAAAGTATACTTATAGGATTAAAATAAGTCTGGAGTGTGTGAAGAGATTATAAAGGTATTATAGCAAGACATAACTAGGTACAGGATATCTTCAGAATGGACAACATGCATATAGAAAGATCCATGGTAAAAAAAAAGGAAGACTGGCTCTTAGCTTTGGCGCAGCATGTGCCGCCTTGACCCAAGTTGTTCCCTTCCTCTTCCACCCTTGTGACATTACCATGGTACATCCTGCACCTCAGCCCTAGCAGCCAGGGCTACTGGGTGACAGTCTAGGCAGCATTCAGTTGGGAAGATGTTGTTTTTAAGCCCATGCTTACTCAAGCGTACTGGTTTGTTCATGTCAATTTTTTAGTTGTTTAAATTGTTACAATATGAGGAATATAAAAAAGCAACTGAAAATGGTGAACTGCGCAGTAGCCATGTGCATTAAAATTTGCATGCTACAAGTGGTGTAATTTATCACAGTTTTGTAAATGATAAACATTTAAGTAGGGAATGGGAAACAGGTATAGAAAGAGTGATCCAGAAAATGTAAATTACACTCATTTCGTAGTGTTCATTTCATAACTGACAAAGACTAGAAAAACAACTTGAAAAACAGACTGCTGATGTTGCCCCTTGCCAGAAAAAATTATTTTAAGAAAACAGCAATCCCAAGTGTCAACATTCCAAATTTTACGAGTGGTCATTACACAGGAAATGGAATATTAGACAGACTTTTAAACACATTCAAATACCAAGATAAAGAAAAAAGAATACTTTGTCTATCTGAGTTTAGTGGTGTTGACCTTGTTTAATCTCAAGGGACAGCAGTGTTTTTTCAGTAAAGCTTTGTTAAAATGTAAGTGGTGACACAAATATCCAATAATTTATAACTTAAGGTAAACAATACTGATTGGTATATATGAATTACATAATAGCAATAAAACATCACTTTGCAATTATAGAATATATATAGCCAGTTACCAATTTCAGCAGTGAATTCGCAATGTCCTGTTTTGTAAATAAATATTTAAAAGTAACAAATATAAACAAGCATGTTTATCATTTTTATCTTTATATTCGTGACAGCAGGAACTAATGTTGTGGCACTTATTATATGCCTGAAAGAGCTAGTCTTAGGTTAAAATCTAATGAATTAATTGTAAATAAGGATCAAACTAAAGATATTATTTTATGTTTAAATAATGAAAAAATTAAGAATGAAAAACTATTGTGTATTAAACTTGATTGTAAATTGAATTGAGATATCCACACAAAAAGTTATAAATATGTTTACATAAAGCATTACTTCTGCTAAGAAACTAAAATTTTGTACAAATATTATGATGGGGTTGTGAGTGTTGAATGGCCGGGGCACAACTGGGTAGGGGAATGGTAAAATTACGATGGATAGGTAAAAATGGTTGGAAAGGATGGATTTACATGAGTAAGGCACGAATCATCGTCGGTAGGTGGTGACATCGTGATGATGTTGTACTGATCACAGGGTTGCGTGGCCATTGGCCGGACGCACTGCTGCTCCCTCATTGCAGAGAAAATACTTATGTCCTGGAAATTAACGGGTATCCTGCTCCCCTCATGCCATTAAGCTACGAGCCTAGTGATTGCAGGCATATTCAAGACTGGCCTGCATGCCTGATATAACAGACACGATAGTTGAATGCAAATATTTAACCAGAAATTATGAGAGGACTTGAAACAACAGGTATAGTTACACTATAAGTGGCAGGTTACTGAGGCCCCATGCCACTAAATGCCCATGGGCCATGCATAAAATAATACACTTCTGTTGTAAACTTCAGTATATTTTCTTGCACAAACGTTACACTGCTCTTGCATGAAGCAGAGAAATGCAGAAGTTATGCGGTTACAGAGCCTGAGCCTGCCCAATAGGCTGTGCGGTCTTAAGTATGGGCTCATAATCCATGCACATGTGAAATGAAGTGGAAATTTATGATTCCCCAGGTGATGCTAATCCTGAGGAAGGTGAAGCGAAGTGGCTTCTCAGGGAACTGTAAACAAAATATTGCTGATAATTAAGATATTGCAGTTAAGTGATTGGTGATACAAACAATGAAGGTGCCTTGAGCACTCTGACGGCGTGCCTACCTCGCATGAGCCAGAAACTAAACTGCAGGTTTTGGTGCATAACTGGTTCAGGTCAGCAACCTCGTACTAAAAACTATCTAACTTGCTAAATGAACCCATGAAAACACTTGCAAAATACAGATAAAATATTTTAAAAATTATAACAGAAAAATCTTGCACTGGAAAATATAACAACAATAATAATTTTTAATATTGTGACGTCACAAAGTGAATTTCAAAACATAAGCAGTAATATACAATAAACTTTTAAAATGATTGCAGGTTTGTTAGGGACATCCCTCATGTAAAATACAACAGGCAGGGTAGGCCCAAGTGGACTGTTGCCACAGGCATCGTGAACAGTGGGAAGGTGGTGAGCAGGCACTGCTCTCCTTGTCGTCACTGCTGGAACAATGGGACACATGCCACACATGCAGCTGCCAGTAATGACCCAGACTGACTGCTGAAGGCAGGGGTTGGTCCCGTGGTGGCAACCCCTCTTGTGCAGTTGTTCTTGCTGCCCCTGCAACGCCGTCCTGGTACATCACCCCACTGACTCGCAGTGGACATAATCAGAGGGCTCCCCGATGCCATCAACGGCGTGTTGGGTGCTTCACTTACCTCACCTGGAGGTGGTGAGGTGTGCGGGAAGGTGTGCTCAGTGCACGCGGACACTCTGGCAGGCATCACTTTCCCCTGGTGAGGTGGGCACAATGACATCAGGCATCATAACACGGATGGACTGTTCTGCATCTCATTCATACTACTGCTGTGGTGGCGTTGGCACAGTTGTGGGGGTGGCATCTGATGATGCTTCATCAGCACAACGCTCCCTTGAGAGAATCAGGATGCCGGCCATCGCTGGGCCAAAGAGATGGCACAGAGAACCGCACATGAGTGATTCCGCTGCTGCATTGTCTGTTGCTGCATTGCTGCTGTTGCTGTTGTTGTCATCATGAGGAATCTCAACACAGGGGGCGGCATCAGTGATGGCGATGTCTGCTGGGGGCAAGACGTAAGTTGTCTCATTGGAAGCGCATGTATTTACACTGCCTGAGAGAGACAAAGTAGGTCGTGGGTCCTAAAGTTTAGATGAAATTGTGCAGACCACTCCATTTTGTAGCAAGGCCTGTGAAAAAATCTTTACATGCTACAGGTTGCGGATGGAGGCATACGTAGATGTGCTGTTCTGACCAGGACATGGTGGCAGGTGCAGTGTGGTGGGGAGCCATTGCTGGATATAACAATGCTGGTGCATGCACAATCTCTCTTGCTCTCCCTCTCTCACACTGCTCATGCTGCATGTCACAGTCTGTTGAGCCACTGCTGCCAACTGCATGCAGGCAGTCATACTCACCTGGCAACGTGAGGTTGTGGCCCAACATGGCTGCTAGTGACAAGCCAGTGGCAACATTGACACGGCAGCAGAGGGTGAAGACTGAGGCAGGCAGGTGGTCATCCCAGCTTGTGTGCTGCTCAACCACAGGTGGTACACTGTTGTCTTCAAGTGCTGCACTCCCCAACATGTGCCTAAGTCATGCCACTTACGTCCAGTGAATTGTGATCCATTGTCTATAAACAAAAAATCCTGCAGACAGCCCCAATGCAGAAAGAAGTCATTCTGCAGTACTTTAGATACACTTGTTGCATATGCTCTGGACACAGGATATGCTTCTGCTCAACTCGATAAATTATCAGTTACTAAAACGATCAACCATTTCCTGCTTGAAGTCTGCGGATATGGCCCTATGAGATTGATTAACACTGTCTCAAATGGTTTACGTGGGACATGCTCTTGTTGTTGTTGTTGTTGTTGTTGTTGTGTTACATCAGTTCTCCGCGACTTGAATTGGTTGCACTTAGTGCACTGTTGCCTGTACTGCCTAGCACTGAATGTTTAAGGCCAGGTTTGGAAAAATACTCATGGGCATTACATATGGTCTGTTCTGTCCAAATGTGACCTGCCATAATACTGCTATGTGAATGCTCTAACACATGCTCTCTTGCGGTGGAGGGAACAAACACTCTCCACAAGTCATGGGCTGTTGGCAAACACATCTGTCTAACATCTCCAAAACTTGGTAGTTTGTGTGATGGAACATTCTTGCTGTGTGTGTAGCACACGATCAAACAGTATGCACAAGGTGGTGTCACCATTGGTAGCACTGATCTGTTACAAGCTTAGCTCGCTAATTGGCTCCTGCGTGGTAGGTAGTAATATGTCCTCCCACTCTTCATCATCTTGTACTACTACGTCTGCACAAGGTGATTGCAAAAGTGCATCTGCCAGCTGATTTTCACTGCCTAGGACATGCTTAATGATGAAATCATAGACTTGCAGGAGAAGTGTTCAGCGGGTCAGTTTGTAGCGTGCCTTGTGCATGTTATGCAGCCAAACTAAGCATTGATTGTTGGTACATAGCATGAAAAGTTGATACTCAAGATAGGCTCTGTATTTTTCACTGACTACACCAACACTAAACACTCAAGCTTGTTGATGTCATACACTCACACTTGGTAAGACCAAATGTTATACTTGTATAGTCAATGATTAGCCATTCTCCACTGTCACAACACTGGTATAACAATTTTCTGAGGTCGTGTTGACTAGTGTTGGTTTGGAGGTACAGATGTATAGTGGGGTCGTACCTTGCAAGTGTAGGGCACTCTCGGAAGCGTGACTTAATTTGCTATAATATATCATTGGCAGTCATATCCTACTGAAACCACTTTTGTGTTGACAGGTGGGTGGTGAGTGGTATGATGATGACATCAAAGTCCTGGATAAATTCCAAGAGCCAGTTTACGAGTCCAACAAACTTCTGGAGCTGCTTGTACATATGCGGTGGTTCAAACTTGTCAATCAGCAACAGGTGTTCAGCATTCTGACTAATGCATTCCACATTTACTACATATTCCAGGAAGTTGATGCTAGTTTTATGGAGGTCACACTTTGTTGTTGCACACTTGAGGCTGTTAATAGCAAGTCTTTCCAGCACTAATGACAAATGATGGAAGTGGTCTTCTCAGTTCTCCGACAACACTGCCACATCATCGAGGTACACAAGGGTGAACTCCCCAATGAGGCCATCCAAAACTAGTACCACCATTGCTTGAAATTGGTGGGTGCGCACTTCAGGCTGAACCGCATTGTGCGAAACTAGAAGTGTCTGCCATCGGGGGACATAAAAGGGGTCATGTCACAGTCTTCAAGTTTCACAGGAACTTGCTAGTATCAACTGTTTAGGTAAAGTGACGACAGAACCTTTGCTTGTCCTAATGAACTTAGGGCATCCCTGACTCTAATATGTGGTGGCAACGCATTACGTGTCAATTGATTTACATGCTGGAAATCAAAGCAAAACCTCCATGTGCAATCTTTCTTCACTGGAAGTATGATGGTTGAATTAAACCGGCTATTGGTTTGTTCGATGACTCCATTGTTCAACATGTCTTGTATTTGTTATTTAATAATTCTTGCCTGATGCTATAAATTACTATAGGGTGGAGGATATACAGGATTCTTGCACCAAGGGAATTGTGTGCTCTGCCACTGTGGTTCACCGGAGTTAGGGATTGCAATCCGACCGGATTGATCAAATCAGGATGATTTTCCCTTTTCGGTCCGCCGAAATGAACTGTTAATGAGTTAATCGAGTGTATTGTACTTATCTGTAATTTATAAAAAAAAACATGTATATAAAATAAACTTTATTTCCGATGTTAAAATTAGACAACGAGCAAACAATTAAAATCTAGTACAGTGTAGGTAATTAGTAAAATTTTAACGACACATAACGGGTGGTTCAGTCTTCCTAGACTTCAATTTCACAGATAGATAAATTTTAGTACGTAACTTTATAAAATCTAACATAATTAACCTTATGTAATTCACTGAGATCACAATAATTAGGTATTTGAGAATGCTAACAAGTCTCATTCTTATATTTATGACAGAAAAAGGGATCGTAGAAAACAAATAGTGTTAATTGTGTCATCTGCCAGTTGACTTCTAATAGAGCTACAAATATAGCCTGCGGCCGAAAAGGCCCTTTCAGCTTCTACACTTGTCGGCTTTATTGGCAGCAAATAATCACGAATAGCAGACAAGTATTCTCCTCGAACTCCTTCACTTTCAAATGCAGTAATTTCTTTTTTTAGTACTTTATCAAAATTTTTCTCTTTTTTAGTATAACACGTCGTTTCTTGCTGGATTTGTAATTGTAATTCTTCCTGTAATGTCAAATCTTTATTCAGTGATGGTGAATCTAAGTTCTTCTGTATTATTTCTTCCACGTTTTCGTTAGAGTTATCATCTTGAATAAGTCTTTCTAAAAAAATTTTAATTTCTTATCGTATGACTTTTTTCTTTGGCATAGTAAATGTACCATCAGCTCGGTTTGTATCTTCATGATATTTATTTGGATTCTGTAAGTATATTAATATTCCTGTTACTACAGTGCGGCGTTCTTTAATCCTTGTACATAGTGCTTCAGATAATTCAGTACTTAACACCATGTCATGAGTGAGCAACTTCTCTAAAACCAATTTTAGTGTTGTTTCAGCAGTTAACAGGGTTGAATCTCTTCTGCATAGGGCCTCTACAGCCAATTTAAATGGCTGCAAACTGTCAATCAAGTCTTTTATTTTCAACCATTCAAGGTCACTAAATTTTATGTCAGATCCTATATCTATTAAAGATTTATCAATACACACTTTCAGCTTATAAAATCTTTCTATCATAGCCAGAAGACTATTCCAACGCGTGCGGAAATCCAAAATAAGGCTTAATTCTTTACCTGTATTTTCTTTCACATACTTTTGCAGATACATATTGTATTTAGTAGGCAATCTTTTGAACAGCTTCACCACTTTTTGCACTTTTTGAAGAAGATCATTGTATCTAGGAATTACTTCAGCCCTAGAAAGATAAGGATGACGAGGATCCGTTATTGTTACTGTAACTCCTTGTGCTTCAAGAGCATCATTCGTTGTGTCTTCATCATCTGTATCTGATTCATTAGATGTTGTTGGCGATGTTGCTAAGTGTTCTTCTTCCTTGTCTTCATTCTTTTTATATAAAACATCGACCACGGCTAATTGTGACCCACGTGCGAAGCACAGTTGCTGATAGCAATTCATGAGCTTACCTACTTTGACCATGACACTTGCGCCGTCAGTACTCATGCCAATACTATTAGTATCAGAATCAAGACCGAAGCTTTCTAAGCGGTTTTTTATTAGACTGATAGTATGTTCCGCAGTACACGAATCATGTATTCTAATCAAGCCCAGATTAAAGGGTTTTTCTTTTTGGTGTACATTCAGGTTCAAATATCGTGATTTTTTTGGGACGTCCATTCGTCAAAACTCAAAGAGAATCTTTTTCCTTGTTTCTTAAGATATTTGAACTCAATTATCAAGTCGGCTTTGACTGTATTTGCAAAATTTGTAACTATAGATCTTAGAGTGTTTGGGGAATTAGGAAGTTATCCGCTTTTTGAAAACAAATACCTCAAATCTGGCGACGTACAAAATAAACTGAGGGGAACACCATTGTTACAGACCATTCTCGAGATCATCTTTTCCATCAAGTTTTCCTTTTTAAAATAACTGTCAATTGTTTTAGACTTTTTCTTGGGTATTTCCTCCTCACAAATAATATCAGCTGAATCAGTTTTTGATGTGGATGGTTTAGGAAATGAATTAGAATTCAGACGTTTTAATTGGCTATTTTCAGAACTTAGATCAATGCAATGCTTTGTTCTCAAATGTGTTTTTAAACCTTTATAAGAACCTTTACTTATTTTTAGTATGTTAGAGCACAATGTGCATTTCGCGTTCACAGAGTTGTCTTTTTGCATTTTTTTAAAATAATGCCATACAGTTTTCTCACTGTCCCAAACATAATCCTCATCATTTTGGCTTGGTTTTGAAAGTGACATGTTTTGAAACTTTTGTCAACTAGGCAAGTAGTACGATTAGTACCTCTGTAACAAACAAAATACAAAACATATTTAATTACAATTTTAATTAAAATTTTTGTTCATTTAAGTAACTCAACTCAATTCATTCCAAATAATTCAGATGATTTATGTGAAGTATCTGGCATTATTTATTTATTTATTTATTTAATAATCTTTTATATCATTCTCACACTCATAAGTCGAAGTAGTGGAACATAACGTAAAAATAATTCATTTATCAATTGAGCAATAACAATGTCTATTTAAATAAAATACTTTTTTAGCGGATACTCTAGCGGTTAATTTTTCATTTTATCCTAAATCTTAAATCATTAGTGCTCGCGTCAATACAAGAAAAAATGTCTATTTACTTACATTTTGATGAAGCAGCGCGACAAAACAAAACCCACATTTGTTGACTCGAACGAGTCGAATACTCAAATGATACTGAGGACTGAGCACGTGGCGCGACTCAGCGTCGAATGACTCGCACGCACACGCACCACGCATTTATCTACTCATGCAATAGCACGATTATTTTGCCAAAAATTGCTATCACCGGATCCGGTACCAATATACCGGATCCGGTAAACGTTTAGTGATGCCGGATCCGCCGGAATACCGGATCCAATTTTCCGGATTGCAATCTCTAGCCAGAGTACACTATGGATGGCGAACATGTCATATCGTTCGTTGAGTCGTTGAGAAGCATCACAATGTTCTGGTGATATCAAACTCTATCAACTGAACTGTCAGTGCCGTGTCAACCAATCACCAGTGGTGGTAGTAAACAGCGTGCCGTTCCTTAAGGCCAAAATAGATACTGCAAGCAGCAGGTTCCACAATGGTGTTTTGCTCAGTTAACAAGGGTACGCAGAGGATGGTATCTTCCTAACATCCACTGTAACTAATGTTGTTGTGAAGGTTTTAAGGTCACAAATACATACAGTAATGGTGGCTATGCCATGAGCAGTTCCTATATGCTGAATGGTAGCTAAACAAATAACACATGAAGCTGATGTGATGTCTGCTGTTTCAAGCATAGACCGCACTGAACTTTTGTATTCCCGTAAATATTGCCGGACCTCATCATGCTAGTGAGGCAACAGCAAACTATGGCAACGCCAAACTAATAAATTTGCCGTTGAATGTTATCGTTGTCGCGCTGCCTGGCCTCCGCCTGCTGAAAAGTCGCAACAGCGCAGTATTCTACATAAATAAAAGTTTTGTATTTATGTCAAACTGCTTCAACACTGCGTTTAAATTGCAGAACACGTGTGCCATGCATAGCCTGCCTGCTCGGCCGGCTGTTGCCAAGCAGGCAATAGTATGGTGCATGTGTGCGTGTGGCATCACACACACACACACACACAGAGCTGTTCCTGGCTGTCTCATTTGACCAGAGAGAGAGAGAGAGAGAGAGAGAGAGAGAGTGTCTGACAAACAAAAAAAAGGAGGAAGGAGGGAGAAAGAAAAGAAAGTGAGCGAGCAAGCTTGCTTGGGGCGGGGCGGCTGCGGTTGCGGCCTTGGGAAGGGGGTGTGGGGGTGGAAAGGAAGGACGCCTAGCGAGAGGGTGAAAGAAAAAGAGAAAGGAAACGAGCAAGCTGGATGGTGGTTGGAGGTGATACAAAGCAGAACAGTCGAGTACAGGTAGGCTAATAAAGTATGATGCGACCCAAACGCGTTTAAACACAAGTGATGAACTATTAATTTATAATTTTTTTTTTTACTTCCTTAGAAATTAAGTTAAAACATTAGAGCGTATCCTTCGTTGGCAAATTTCTGAACATGGTTTAGGGGGAAAAATTTTTTTATGCCAATATCTCGTAAATAAGCCGCACCCCACTTTTTGTAATTTTTTTTGTAAAAATGTGTGGCCTATACATGCCGAAATACGGTACTTTGTGAACTTGGTCTATAATACGTCAGCCCCGCTCTTGTAAATGTATGTCGTGCCGACGTGCTATGCAGTAAGGGAAAAGACTGTCAATGGAATTGATTATACTTCGGGAAGTTTTATGAGATGCACGTCAACACAAACAGTAACATGATATCCAGATCTCGCTTACTCTGGCAGACACACATGCGGAGAGATAAGAAACCCTGCTAGAAGGTTGAGAATAAAGGTCATTAAAGCAGCGCCGGGAGTTTTATGACTCACATTTCATTAACAGTACGTAGAATTTTTTTAAAATGGTTTTGTAACTTTAAAGATAAAACTAATAATTTACACTCATCAATTTCTTAAGTTAAAATTATGTGCCACATATACACGAGTTCAGACTAAAAATGTGTTATTTTTCACACCATCCCACCCTCATTTCCCATAACCGGAATTTTCCGACAACCGGAATAGCCCTTCCCCCGACAATTCCAGTTGAGGGGTGCTCTACTGTAATAGACATTTGACCTATGGAGTTCTGCCAAATACACTGCAATCGTATCCCCTTCATTTTGGTCACGTTTAAGGAACTTCAATGCTTCCACAATCTTGCTCAGTTTTGGTTCAAAGTGTTCAGTAAGCTTGTTAAGAACCTCTCGAAGCGAAACAACATATGTAGACTTTGGCGCCAACAATGATGTTACCAGATTGTGAAGTTCCGCACCACACACCGTAAAGAATACTGCACATTTTGATACGTCATTGTCAATCTTGATGGCCACAAGATATAATCGCAGACTTTCCCAGTACAATTTCCATTTCTCCTGTCCCAGAATAAACTCTCCAATCGACCCAATTAACGACATTTCGCACTTCACAATTTTTACATTGTCGCCAATATTGTATACGAGCCGCATGTTACATCCTATATGAGTCTGGCTACCCAGGAGACTGACTCTGCCAGCTCAGTCCATACTTATACAAACATAACAACAATAACCATGGTTTCACTCTACACTGGAATGACACATAACACTGGAAGATACATAAAGAGTCACACACTGGAAACGTATATAACAGTAACCATACTATTTTATAAACAAACCAATGTACCTANATAACAGTAACCATACTATTTTATAAACACTGTTAACACACAAAGTTTACATTGTACAGTCTTTTCACTACCCTGGTTTGTAAATAATTATTTCTGACCTATGACAATGGTTTTAAGTACTTGTTTCTTTGGCCACTTCTTTTGAATTAATGTTGTTATATTATGGTACATTTCAATTGGCAACACTGAGCTTCGTCACTACTCCGTGGCGGACTCGAGATCACGAAGACATGTCGGTTACTTATGTCTGTTAATTGCTTATTAAATCCATCAGTGTATAACAAAGTGTTGTTTGCTTTACTTCTATTATTCTAACATGGTAGCAGAGGTGCGTGGTTTGGAAGCGTGGTTCGGAAGTGAACAAGTAAAATAGTTTAGTGAAAATTCAGATAAAAGAACAGTTTTGTTAACCAAAATGGCGGCTAGAAATAGCGACATAAACATTCCAATTTTCGATGGAGCGGACTATTGTAATTGGAAATTACGAATCCTAAAGTTTTTACAGTTTAAGAAGTGTAAGGATGTGGCAGTAAGTCCGAAAATGAAGACTGATGATGACAAGTGGGACGACAGGGATGTACAGGCAACAAATTACATTTATAGTGCCATATCTAATAAACAGCTGGAATAAATAGGAGAGCTCAATACAGCTTATGAGATTTTCAAAAAATTTGACGAGATGTATCTAAAAAAATCAACGGCGTTGCAGATAGTGTGCCAACATAATCTGGAAACTATCAAATTAAAAAATTACTCGGAGGTTAGCTTATTCTTTGACGACTTTGAGAAAGCTACAAACGAACTAAAACAAGCAGGAGCAATAGTATCGGAGCAGGAAAAGCTAAATTATATGTTGAAGGCGCTACCAGTTAATTACAGCCATATTGGTGATTTAATAGATGTTCTACCGGAGGGTGAGAGAACTGTGGACTATTTAAAAAGTAAAATAAAGTTAAAAAAGGCAGAGAATGCGAGTGACACATAAAATGTTTTTCGAGCGGAAGCCAGGTCATCAAATCAGAATAATTTAAATTGTTTTGGCTGTGGAAAGCCAGATCACTTTAGAAGAGATTGTCGTTCCAGGAATGTAAACCGTGGATGTGGTATTTCTAGTTACCGTGGACGTGGTTTTTCTAGTTACCGTGGACATGGATTATCCAGTTACCAAGGACGTGGATCATCTAGTTACCAAGGACGTGGATCAAAGAATATTAGAAACTTGCATAGATGATGAGGAAATTATCATCAAAGTAGTCATGAGAGTCAAAGTAATAGTTTTCATACTACCATTGCAAACAATACGTACACAACAAGTGAAAATGACAAGCCAAAGAAAGGGCAAATAGAATGGTTACTCGATAGTGGTTGTACAGACCATATTATAAACACTGATGAGTACTTTGATACTTGCGAGACATTGAAGAAACCTGTGAAAGTAAAAATTGGTGATGCAACAATATTAGAAGCTACAAAAGTTGGTAATATTATTACTTGTTTCCTGGTTTATGGACAAAAATCGGAAATTATGTTGACAAATGTTTTTTTATGTAAAATAAATGAAGGCAAACCTGTTAAGTTATTCAAGAATTACAGACAAACATTCAATTGTTTCAAGAAGGAGATTGTCAAAAATTTATAACACAAATGGAAAGGTTCTAGCAGTGGCAATTAAAGATGAGAGATTGTATAAGATGAAAAGCTACATGATTGAAGAAATAATGCAAGCGAATGTAAGTAAAAGAAATATGACTATAAAAGAAAAACTACACCGTACATTGCGACATATAAATTTTAGAAATTTGGAATTAATGCGCAAAATTTAGTCATTGGATGGATTACCTAAAGAGATTGAATCTGAATACCTAAGGTGTGCAACATGTATTGAAAACAAAATGCATAACCTACCATTTCACCATAATCGAAGAAGAGCAGAGGAGCTATTAGAGATTGTACACACAGATTTAAATGGACCACATCAGACTTCAGGAAATCAGGGAGAAAAATATTTTTTGAGTTTCATAGATGATTACAGCAAATTAGTTAAAGTTTATTGTATCAGGACAAAAGATGAGGTATATGATTATTTAGTGCAATATGTAAATGAGGTACAAAACTTGACAGGAAAGATGATAAAGGAACTGCGATGTGACAATGGCAAGGAATATATGAATGCAAGAGTTTTTCAGTTTGCAAAAGAAAAGGGAATAGTAATAAAACCTTGTCCAGCATATGTTCATGAACTAAATGGAACAGCAGAGAGATACAATAGAACATTAATGGATATGGGCAGATGTCTTTTATCAGAAGCAAAAGTAGAAAGAAAATTTTGGCCTGAAGTAATTAAATCAGCTGCATATCTTAAAAACAGGACATTGACTAATACTATTTAAAGGAAAACCCCATATAAAATATTTTTTAAAAGAAAGCCATCAGTTAAAAATTTGAAAATGTATGGAAGTAAAGTGTTCATGAGAATTCCAGAAGAAAGGCGAAGATCAAAATGGGACAAGAAAGCAGAAGCTGGAATTTTACTTGAATATACTGACACTGGATATAGAGTGTTGGTTAACAACAGAGTGATTATTGCTAGACATTGTGATGTCATAGAAGAAGATGAAACTTTGTGTGGATTTGAAGATGAGAAACAAGATAAGATTGAAGATTCACCTAATACAAATCAAGAGAAGATGGATATGGCAAAACAGTTGGCAAAGGATAATACACAAGAAATTAATAATGATGATGAGATAAAAGATGATGAAGATAGGTTNCTAATACAAATCAAGAGAAGATGGATATGGCAAAACAGTTGGCAAAGGATAATACACAAGAAATAAATAATGATGATGAGATAAAAGATGATGAAGATAGGATAACAAAAAAGGACTCAACAAGACAAGTTAAACCTCTACTTCGTTTTGATGAGGAATTTGGTTATTAATGCATTAAGGTCCATTTTTGTGATGCTTTGGTTCAAGAAAATTTTCAGGAGGCGATAACGTGTGATGAGTCAATGAAATGGAAAGAAGCAATGAATTGTGAGATGGACAGTCTTGTGAAAAATAATACATGGACACTAGTAAGCAAACCTCCTAAGGACAAGAAGGTAATTGATGTGAAGTGGATATACAAAAGGAAGAGTGAAAGGGAGTATAAAGCCAGGCTAGTGGTGAGAGGCTTCCAACAAACTGAGTGTATTGATGATACTTATTCTCCTGTATATGAAATGCCGACTCTAAAACTGTTATTGTCTTATTGTTGTCAAAATTCTTTAGTTATTCATCAAATGGATGTAGAGACAGCCTTTTTAAATGGTAAAGTTGTATCTGAAGTTTATGTAAAGCAGCCAGTTGGTTATGAAGATGGTACTAACAGAGTTTGTAAATTAAATAAAGCATTATACGGCTTAAAAGAAAGTGCCAGAGCATGGTATGAATGTTTCAATGATTTCTTGATAACTCTTGGTTTTCGCAGAAGTAAATATGACTATTGTTTGTATGTTAAAGAAGAGAATGACTTAACTGTTTACATTCTACTGTTTGTTGATGATTTGTTAATTTGCTGTAAAACTGAACAAGCTATTGTTGACATAAAAAGTAAATTATCTGACAAGTTTAAAATGAAAGACAAAGGTAAAGTAAAAAACTATATTGGTATCGATATTAAATATTGTTATGATCAAGATAATATCTTGACTTTGAGTCAGAAATCTTATATTGAATCTTTAGCTACACGTTATAATGTTGAAAGTGCAAAATTGTATAAGACCCCTATGGAAGTAAATTTAAAACTGACACAAGCCAATATAAATGAGGATATAAAGTATAGAAATTTAATAGGTGCTCTTTTGTATATAAGCTCTGGTACCAGACCAGATATATCTTTTTGTGTAAATTATTTAAGCAGGTTCCAAAATTGTTATGATGAGACACATTTTAAATATGCTCTGCGAGTTCTAAAGTATTTGTACTTGACAAGAGATCTTAAATTAAAATATTATAAGAATGATAATGCTGATATTTTGGATTGTTTTGTGGACGCTGACTGGGCAGGGGACATTCTAGACAGGAAGTCTACCTCAGGATTTATAATTAGGTTGTTTGGAAATGTTATTGGCTGGAAATCAAAGAAACAGAACTGTGTAACAAAGTCTTCTACATTTGCAGAGTACATTGCCTTATCAGAAGCTGTAACAGAAATAAATTTTCTTATTTGTTTAACGAATGATGTTTTCACTAAAATTTGTAAACCAGTTAGGATATATGAGGATAACTCAGGGGCAATAGACATTTCAANATTTTCTTATTTGTTTAACGAATGATGTTTTCACTAAAATTTGTAAACCAGTTAGGATATATGAGGATAACTCAGGGGCAATAGCCATTTCCAAATATGGAAACTTTACAAAGAATTCTAAACATATTGAGGTTCATTATCATTTTAAACATGAGAGTGTCAAGCAAGGAAATATTGAAGTTGTAAAGATAGATTCAGAAAATAATATTGCAGATATATTTACAAAAGCATTAGGAAATGTAAAATTCATTAAATTCAGAGAAATGTTAAATGTAAAAGAATAAAATAAGATATATTAAGTTAAGATAGATAGTTTTAATAACCTAGTGAAGTTGTTTTTGTTATGTTTTGTTTTTTGTGTGTTTTGGTGTTGCCATATAAATGTAAGGAGGCGTGTTATTTTATGGTACATTTCAATTGGCAACACTGAGCTTCTTCACTACTCCGTGGCGGACTCGAGACCACGAAGGGATGTCGGTTACTTATGTCTGTTAATTGCTTATTAAATCCATCAGTGTATAAGAAAGTGTTGTTTGCTTTACTTCTATTATTCTAACAAATGTCTTCTTCTGGTTATAGAATTTCAAAACCCCTAAATCCTTGTGTTGAGTCCTGTTCGTCAGAATTCCTAGAACAACTATGTATCCCTATGTCATGTTCTAGGGTCATTCCATTAGAAATCATCAAATTAAAAAAAAAAAGCTGCACCATTTTTTATTTTGATAAAAACTTGTTCCTATGCTACCCTATCCTCAAGGTGAAAGAAAAATATTAATTTAACTTTTTACCTACAACACATGGTTGACGGCAGCCATTTTTGATATACACTGCAAGCAAATTTCACATATTTAGGAGGTTTAAGCAACTAGACATAACTTTTTTAACAAGTCACCTATTGTACAGTTTTTATTGATATTTAAAAGCTTACATAAGACACTATTACAAAATATATTCCATTGTAAGTTACTACCTCAAGACGAGACAAAGTTCTTAAAATATTCACTTGTTTCACCCATACCAATTCCTTTGTAAGTTTGAAGTGAGTGCTTGGGCCTTTAAGATGAAAAAATATGACCTTGTACTCTTCTCCCTCCACAGTTTCTTTTCCTGTAACAATTTGAATCCAACAGTCACCGTCATAAATAAAACACATATAAATGTTCAGGTCTGACAAAACAGCTTGTTGTTGTTTGGTAAAAGGTACCACTAAATAATACTTTGATGATGAGTATTCGTAGACAGCAATATTATCTCCATCAACTGGAACAAAACCATGATACTGTTTTGTATTGGGAATGGTTTCAGCTTCTTTAAATCGTCTTTCAAGTAAATTCTCTTCACAAACAATATCTTCTGACGGCACAAAGAAAAATGTTATTTCTGAAATTTTGATTAAACAAAATTCGAAGATTTCTTATGGCGATACTGGTTCTCAGTGGTTCTTTATAAACTAATCTTTGTGACAAGACATATACCTGTACTTCCACATCATCACACGTACTTTTGCCATGTGATGTGGCAAAAAAATGCTATTCAACAGACAGACTGAAATTATCTTTGTGCTTAAAAAGGTTAAAATATATTTTTTTTTGTTTTAATATTGAGCAGCTGAACCGTCACTTAAATAATACACTATTGTCCAGTTGGGAAATCTGTCTTTAAAATGTTGAAGCAGAACTTTCTGATAGGTATGAACAGCTACGGTGTATTGTTTCAAATAGTTGCCAACAACAAAAGAGGTTTGACACTTTCTGGAATCACTTTCTTTGTAAAATACAACAAATGGGTGTAATGTGGCATTCGCACTAACCAAACGAAATGCTTGTACTTTATCTTGCATCATGATACTATAGTTTTCTGAGAAATCTCCCAAAATTATGCATTCAGCCAAATTAATATCTTTTTTTTAAATTTAAGAAAGTCAGACTGATGTTTAGCAGTAAAGTGATGGGTTTTTAATATTATCAACTTTTCCTTTATATCAATTAAAAAAAACTTCCATATTTTTTACTAAGGTGGGAAGCTCACAGCGATTAGTTAACACCCACTGTTCGTACTTTATTTCAATCAGTAGCTCATCTTCCTCACACACGATTCCATTCAGTACATCAACTCCAGGAGATTTATAACATTGTGAAAGCATACCACCTTCTTTTGAATCATCACAATCAATCATTTTCATATAATTTTTATATGACTTTTTACTTACTGTAGCTGCCAGTATTTTGGTGCTGTAGGCACACACATACAGAATGTGTGCCACTGGCACCAGCCATCCCGCAACACTTGGGCCTTAACAAAGCAAACTTTGAAAACGCTATCTTTATACATGGATGAGTTTCTTTGAATTTCAAGTAAACTTCATTTAAATTAAAGAGTACTAGATATTTTTGTTCTTTTTTCTTCATTCCATTTGGTGATCTGACTGTTACATAATCCTTTAAACCAGGCATGATTCTGCTTACATCATCACTCTTGTAAAAATCTATTACAACTTTTACGGTTTCATTACTTAAGCGATTTCCAGTTTTTTTGCTATCAACATTTGGTAGCACAACATGTTTTGACTTTAAGGTTATTGCATTTCTTACCAAATATCCACTTCACTTAAACTCAGCTTTGGTTTAAGAAATGTTCCAGTATTTTGGCACAAAACTTAAAAAATTTTGTATTTCTCATGAAATGTGTTAGCATTTACAAATTTTTCCTTTGACTCTTCTAAATTGAAAGAAACGTAAATTGTTATGTGGAGTAATTTTTTCATGGTTAGTAGCATCATTGTAAAATGAGATACTTGTTTCTAACTTTCTTCTAATTTTCCCATGATAGGTTATCAATCTTTTGCTCAATTCTTTGTCTTCTTTTACTAAACTGAGGAAACATTTATAAACGAATAGAATATTCATCCAGAGCAGCACATGCGTGGTTAACTGATTCTACAGCAATGCATTGTGGCTCAAAATTACCATAATTGTTGTGTTATTCTCCGTCAAACTCTAATTCTATGGTTTTATTAAACTTTTGAAAACAGCATGCATATACAGCCTTACCTGGTATAAGTTCCAGATGTTCATGTTAAGCAGACAGCTGCATAGTGATTTCTCTTGAGAACTTAAAAATAGGTTGCTTGTGCATAACAAAAGGGTCACAACACTTATTACCACACAAATGAAAAAACTTGTCAATATATTTGTTCTAAGTCTATTCTAAGTTCTAAGTTACACATATTCTATGTCTAATTAATATTTTTTTTTCATAGTTGATGTCGCTTTAAATTATTAACTCTGATGACCTAGAATAAACAACTTTATGGCACTCATCCTTAACAAAACAGCCAACAGAACACTTTATTGTCACTTGAATTAAATACAAAACATGCCACCAGGACAGGCAAAGAAAGACTGAAGCTCCAGGCAAGATGCATCTAATCATGTGCTTATCTGCATGATGCAATCTCATGAAACATCATCAGCCTTCTCAATGAACGATGGGTACCACTGCTTCCCTGGTCTGCATGTTCACCTAACATGTCACCCATCGAACATGTCTGGGATATGGTAGGTCGGCGACTTGTTCGTCAAAGACCTCCAGCAGCAACTGTTAATACTTTGTGGACTTGCATACAAACCGCGTGGAGGAAGCTTCCACAGGAACATATCCCGGTCCTCTTTGATTCACGGCCACGACATTTAGGGGCTCTGATTACAGCACGTGGGGGCTTCACAGCAAACTGAATTCTCAAGGACAGAGATCATGTACAATTCTGTAATCCTAATCACTTGTGTATTGTCCTGCACGTAAGCTGTGGTATAAAGTTCATTTCAATCACATGTATCCTTCTTGGTGTTGCATTTTTCACAAACGTTAATGTACTTTGCATATGGGAATCATGCCAAATAATGCTGCTGGTCAGCAGGTTTTCTCAGGAATCTCTCATTCACCTAGCCCTTTCATTCTGGTGCCGCTCCATACTAACCTCACTTCACCCTTACCAGCTCTAAAGACCTTGTTTCAAAAGCCATTATAATGACACGACTCGACTCCACTCTACTTGACTCGACTCCACTTGACTCTACTCCACCATATACTCTCAAATCAATAACCCTTACTGGATCCCCCTTTTTCATATCTCCCAGATTTGTTACTTAATGCTTTCTTATATACTTCTGTGCCTGCTTTTTCAAATTACTGAATTCCCTTTGCCACAACACTTTAGGGTTGACTCGTAATGGATAACTGGGATGGTAGCAAAGGAGGGGTAAGCCTTGACCTATGGTTCATCAAGAGTTCAGTTGGGCTAAATCAATTATCTAAAGGAGTACTGCAGTAGGTTAGGTGAGCAAAAAATATATCCACATTCTTTTTTTATAAATTTTTTGCTACTTTGACTGCTGCTTTATCACCTCCATTTAACTGATAATAGTGTGGACAATAAGTCACTACTTTGAAATTATATTCCTCTGCAAAACTTTTAAAGTTGTATGTCTATCGTTAACAATAAAGTAATGCCAAAATGTGCAAAGACTTCCTTTAGTTTTTGTATAACTACTAAATTTGACAAACAATGAAGAGCCAAAAAAACTGGTACACCTGCCTAATATCAAGTAAGGCCCCTCGAGCACGCAGAAGTGCCGCAAGACAACGTGGCATGGACTCGACTAATGTCTGAAGGTATGCAGGAGGCAATGCACACCATGAAACCTGCAGGGCAGTCCACAAATCCAATCTGCGTCAATTTGAGAAAGGGTTCTACATCTGTCACGTTTAATGATTCTCGTCAGTCGTCGTTTGCCCCGTTCTTTCACGATATTTTTCTGGCCGCAGAGATGTCGAAGATATGATGTTTTACAAGATTCCCAATATTCACAGTACACTTGTGATATGGTCGTACGCGAACATCCAAATGTTATCGTTACCTCGGACATGCTATGTCCCATCTCTCGTGCGCCGACTATAACACAATGTTCAAACTCACTTAAATCTTGATAACCTGCCATTGTAGCAGCAGTAACCAATCTAGCTGCAGACCGCATCACGTTACTCTGATTGGTTCCATACCTCTGTTATTTGCATATGCACGCCTTTACCAGTTTTTTTGGCTCTTCAGTGTAAATGCTATGGATGAGAAATCAAAAATCCTAGAGTTTATCCCAATATTGGTGTTAAAAGAATACACTTCTTCTTTTTCCCAAAGCCATGATGGAAATTTTTGTTTCAGAAATTGTTCTTTGGGTTTAGCTGTAAAATAGGTGAGATAATGATTCTAGTTCCTTTCAAGAAGAGTCCTTCTTCATGTGCAATTTCATGGCTGAACTGATAACATGGCTGCAAGTTCTCTGGAACATGATTTTTTTTGTGGCTAAATGCCCATGGTATGTTCTCTCTATTCTTTATATATAGGGTCCTGTTCTTGTTCAGTCTGTATTAGAAAAAGAAACATATTAGTGATAGAATATTTGGAGCACAAAGACTTACATTTCCTGATTAAGTTGTAGAACTTTCTCCTTTTAAATTCTATGCTAAGGGAATTTGAGACAGTTTATCTGCATCAACCAACTCCTTTCCTATGTTAAGTGCATGGCCTCTCAGTACAGCTGCAAGGTAGTAAGCCCGCAGCTCAGCTGACCAGCCATTCAGGGTGGCGACTATTTCAAACTGATGTTGGTACTCCCACCAAGAAGTCTGGCCATCGTAAGGGGCGAGCTTAATTGTGACCCCTTCCCCACTTCTGGCTGCGCGACACCAATGCCAGAAAGCTGCTTGTTATTCTCCGAGGTTGCTGTGTTAGTAACAATTTGTACTGCTTCCCCACTTTTCTTGACTACAGGTGTGATGGTAGTGGCACTACGTTGCTGAAGAAATTCTTGTCATTCCCTCTTCATTACACTTATTTCCTTTTTCACTTCATTCTCGACACTGTCCATTCTGTTGTTTACACTGTCAATCTTCTTGTCCACATAGTCAACTCTTTCATTCACTAACTCACTAATGCCTTCTATTTTCCTATCTACATTTCCTTTACAGATTCTATTTTCCTGTCTACATTTTCATTTGAAGAGTCTATTTTCCTGTCTGCATTTTCTTTTAGTGTCTATTTTCCTATTTACATGATATATATTCTTGTCTACTAATTTGCTTACCGTAGTTATGTGGCTATTTACATTATTGTTTACACTCACAATTACTGAACTCATTTGGTTATTTACAGTTTCATTTACACTTAATTGTAAACTTATAATTTGGCTACCTAGTATCTCAATCAATACTCACAGCTCTTCCAGTTCTACAGACATTTTTCTAGTTAACATTCACTGCAATGGCTGTATAGAAAAGCCTTAATTATTTTCATCTACAGCAATTACAATTGATTAGTTTGTCCTAATATCACTTATTACTTGTCTATTGCCTAACTTAATTTACAATTAAATGCCTCCATCCCACTTCTGACACCAGTTTTACAAGACGCCTGTGGGGCGTATCTGAGTTCATGAGGGATGGAGGGTCTTAATAAAAATAAAAGAACTTAATTTTATTTCTAATTTATTCACACAGCTATTATTTACAGAATTAAAATATCTATCTCCACTGTTACTTTTTTTAATTATCAGTGAGCGCAATATTTAATGTCTATTTTAACTGTAATTAACATCCTTCTTATGTGTCTGTTTGGTTATAGTTAATTAAATCATACTCATCATTATTACAATACACTTTCAGTCTCTCTGTTGCCATCATCTGTAATGACTTTCACTCACACATCCAGTCCAATAGTTGAGCCTGCCAGTCGTACTCTTCGCTGCGCTGATGCTCGCAGTCGCAGATTTTCCTCCTGCTGGTCACTTAGCTTGTCGTCTACTGCTGAATCTCCAGCCACTCATCCACTCAACAACTACTCGCTTGGAGACCTGTTCCACTTTTATATCAGTAGCCCTGATAATCTGGAAGGTTCAATGCACCCCGAGTCACGCTGAGAGAAATGAGGTCAGTAATCCAGAGCATTCTTCAGATGTTTCAAAGATACCCTATACCCAAGGTCGGGAGCGGCACATGCCCTGATAGACATAACATGCTCACTTTGTAAATATTCCTTTGTTAAAAGCCGCTGCATCTCCGGTTGCAACTGATAGCGCGCACGTGTCAATAATTCATCAGTGCCTTGCACACTCGCAGAGCGGCCGCCTGTAACATATCCTCTGTTTGAATACCACACATCTGGTAACCCTAAGTATATCTGGTGTCAAAAAATATCAGAGAAAGAATTAGTAGCGGTAATTTTGAACAAATTTACACTTCATGTTTGTGGGTTGTGTACCTTATTGCCCATACTTACCAACATTTGTGAGCTACACAGATAGAGGGCTAGTTGTTTGTGGCTAGTGAGTATCATGCAACTCTACCCCTGCCTGTTCTTTTGGTAAAGCATGCATGGCCGGCTGAAAGTGGTCTAATGTTAACAGCTGTACAGAACAAAATAAATAAAAATTCTCGTTGCAGCAGTAACTGTGGTATATATTACAATTTGAGCTGTTATTGCAAACAAGAACTTTGCCGTCTTGATAAAAGAAAATGTGTTTGGTGCAAACAAATTGGCCACTTACGTGCTTAATGCCAGTGATTTGGAAACAACGGTGGACCAGAAATGTAGGTAGTGTTTCCGGTCATCCTCATAAGTGTAAAAGGCTATGACTTATACTTGGGTGCAATGTATAAATACCTGTGGAGGTAAGTAATTTCCAGCATTGATTGATACCAAGGCCACTCAATGAATTATTAGTTCTGATTTTTTAAAACTGTTACTGGATAAAAAGGTATTCACATTTTTGTTCTGTTCTGGAATTACAATTCTGAATTACCAAATGGGGAAGTTTTGAAATAATCTCTTTTGGTTCCTCTTCATTTTATAATAGGTCGAATTCTTGGGTATTTCCCTCTTGGGTCATTTCATCTTTGACTCAAAATATTATCCTGAGATTAGAATTGTTAAGTCATACTTGGGATTTAATAGATTTGGTGAGTTTTCTTTGTCATTTAGAGTTGTCCCTAATTTTAAAATTAAATTCTTGTTTAGTGTCTAAACTTGTTTATAAAATTTTTAGTCAGAATACACTTTTTCAGTAAGATGCCATGGATCACATGTCACTTTTACGTGAGGAATTCAGGACATAATCACTTCTATGATCAGGAAGTATTACATTCATAAATGTAAGTTTGCCTTGATGGATGATATTCTAGTTAGGTAACCACATTTTAAATATCCGCCTCCTGAGCTTAAAGCTTTTTACAAGATTATCCATGATTTTCTTGATGCCAGCGTAATTGTTACCTCAAAGTCACAATATTGTCCTCCAGGATTTTTAACACAAAAGAAAGATTGTGATACATTTATGTTGGTTGTTAATCATTCTTTCATAAACAATAAGAATGACCCTTTCGTGTTGCCAATTATTTATTGTGCTTGAACATCTTGGTAAAGCTTAGATATATTTAGTCATCAATTGAAGTAACAGTTTCCACCAGAGTTTACTGGATCCATCTTACAGGAAATACACAGGATTCAGTAACCCTTGAAATCAATATCAGTTCACCCACACACCCATGGGCACTAATTTCGGTAGTGAGATTATTCCTTGCACCTTTAATCACGTTCTAGCTAATTTTAAATACAAATTTATGTTTAATTATATCTACGATATATCTGTATACAGTGAAGAGATAGTTATTTCAGGTTGCTAGGGTATATATAATAAGAGGGTAAGTTGCTTATTGATTCTGAGCACGTTGCCCCCATTATAAATTTTCCAAGACTTTGAACTTGTCCATGGTGCTAACCACCAAGTTTTCTGACACTCTTTCATGCATATTTGACCTGGAAGAGGTAGGAGTAAATGAAAGTGAGACATAATTGGGATTAATTCAGGATTTTTCTGAGTGTTTTGTTCAGATGTACGATGCTCAAACTAGTGACGCTGATATTGCTGCAGAGGTTGATTTCCCATATGTACAGAATACTGGCATACTGTTCTTTACAGCAAAAATGAGCGAGTGCAGAAAATTGTGGTACCTGATTTTTTTCATACCTTAAAATATTTTTGTGACTCTGTGTTTGATGGTTATAATGAAGTAAATAAAAATATTGAGAAAATTGCTAATCATTTACCCTGACCCACTTTAAAGGCAGACATGTTGCAAAAAGTTTGATCATGCAATGAATATTGAAAATGTAAGCAGGCACAAGGTAATTTTGGGCAGTCTGTGATAAATGTTTCAGAGAGACTCTTGGCAGGTAGTTCAATATAATTTTAATCACTTAGTATGGTCAAAGAAGAGGAATATTTAATTGTTAATTCTACTAGATGTGTTTTGTTATTTTATTGTCCTTGCATAATATGAAAAACCTCCAGTATAGTTAAGGCTTTATCCAAGCAGGTATCAAAATTGTTTGGATCTCCAGCAGTATCAGTGACTGATAATGCTCGGT
>NQII01000437.1:463837-577303 GCA_002778355.1 Clitarchus hookeri
AAAGGGGCCTCTCGTTGCGTTCGTCCAAACGCTCTCTCGGTTTTTATTGTGGTCGAAAGCCTGGGACAAAGCACAGCCTGGCGAGGTCATAAATACGTCTCGCCGTTCCTGCCTGCTCGCGGAGTCTGGCGTCTGCCCTTCTATTCTAGCTGGAGGTTTGTTGTTTGTTCGGCGTTGTGGGAATACTTCGGGATCTCCCCCTGGCCGCTGCCTTCATGTTCTTCCCGCTGTCACCTGATTCCACACCGTGATGCTATTCTCCCGCATGTCCGCCTTCCCATGCAAATGGTCGTCTTGTAGGGCCGATCTGGCGCCGTTCCCTTCGTCACGGCTGCCAGGCCCTAAATCCTGATTGATGTCGTTCGCCTGCGAGCTTCGTTAGAGCGTGGTACGGACGAATAAAATATAGGGATGCCGCAGGCGTCAATAATGTTCTTTAAGTCTTTGAGAATACTTATGAAACAGTATTAGCTTTAGTAATACTTATCCAATAAGAAAAATATAACTTAATAAAAATATTTGTTGGTCTTTGTATTTCTGAAAGAAAATTATGTTTTTTCTATGATTACAGCTGGTATAAAGTGGGTTTTTAAGATAGTTCCTGGAAATAATTAAATAACTATTTCATTAAATGATAACTTATTATTTTTTTCCTATTATCTCATCTGGGCCTAAGTTATATAAATGCCAAAAAGTTTATCATTTTGCATTAATTTCTGAACTTTAAATAAATCTCGACACACTTTGTAACCTCCTTAACGCAATGTATCAGTCAAGTTTACATAAATTTTCAATAATAAAATTTATCAGATCACCTGGCCCATTAAAACCAGATTTGTGCTTTAGTATTCAAAATTTTTAAATTTAAAACGCATGTGACATTTGCATTTCCAACAAAAGATCAAGTTTTATTGTCAGTGAGTCATTATCTTAACAATAAACCACCGTTAGATCACTGGAAACAATTTACAGGAACAGTGGAATATAAAACTGGTAAGCAGAAAATTTTTTATTTTTCTCTATTTGCAATCAACAGTGCCAAATACCAAGATGTTTTATAGTTTTTTGTATTTTTTAGGTGATTTCCAAAGTGCACTTAAATTTTTAACAACGGAACATGGATATTTATGTCCAGAAAATCAAGCAACGAGTGATAGTCCAGCTGTTACGTTACCTATCAAAAACTTTGGAGAAGAATTGTCAACAATGAATGATCCTGGTTTATCTGCAACAGCTCAACTATATATGGTTACCATGTTACAAACAATACGGCAGATGTTAGGATATATGGACATATTCATTGAAATCAATCAACATAATTCTTTGTTCCATTTTCAGTATGACTATATTAAACATACTCATACAAAAAACTTAACTAGCCTTACCTCGATGTGCCATAACAACATCGATTCTACTCAGAAAGTTATGAAAAATCATATTAATTTACATTTTTTGACAATGCAAAGAAAAATTTATAATGAACTTATGAGTACACTTATGTTAACAGTGGCAATTATGAATGGTGACGTTAAGTAACTGATTATTTTTTCTGTAAACTATTTTACTTTAAGAAGAAGTAAACTTTTCAAATACTTAATGTATAACTTAAGACTCCGTTATTATGTTGAAATATGTAAATCAAGTTAAGCGCCTTAGATTTTATCAATTTAACAGTTGAATCATTCATCACTGAACTTTAACAATTAAATTGTTATTCTGTTTACAAAACCTATGTGGAACCTTTATTAACATGATTATAAATGCTCATTAATCTTTGATATTCCCCTTTTATTTAACTGGCGCTAATGATGGACTTAGCTCTGTCCAAGATTGTTACTCCGTAGGCCTGGGTTCAAATCCCGGTTTTGATATTTTTCGGAAAGGGAGATTCCATTAGCGACCAGCAGGTCTCTAATAGGTTGAACGACTGTACCGGCCGGGTTTTCTAAAGTTCTCCTTGTCACTGCTATTACACCATTGCACACAAATGCAGTACAGGTTAGCACCCCTTCTATTTTCTTTCTATTCATTATGATGGTGATAGAACATCGAATCTGAAACCTAAAATGTTTTCATTAAATGCTACATTTCCATCAGTGGCCACTGACATGCATAAGCAGGAACGAAAAAACGCTACTACGACCTTCGTCATCACACTATAAATCAATTATTAAGATTCATTAGTCAAAAGTAGTCTAGCGGTGTTCTACCAAACAACATACGGAGTATTATTCGAAGTAACAAGACAGTGTGTGAATCACAATGTTTTGCATTTGTGTAAATAAGGTAAAGTTTTGTTTGCATTCTGGTGGAATAATTCTCTCAAGTTTGAATGTAAAAACTTGTTTGCAAAAACGTGACTTCATGCTTATTTACAGAATACAGATGAGGTCAAGCTAAAAAATATTACGTCAGAAAATTCACTGAATTGCAGAAAAATTAATTTTGGCTAAGATGCATTCTAGATAATTGAGTTTAATATTGTTGCTGCAAGTACATTTTGGCTGTATATCCACCTCGAAGTCAAGTACAACTAACAATAAATCAAGTTCGTAATAATAAATTGAAAATCATATCCTGCAGTGATTCAGTATGAAACAGGTAAATATTTTTGTCATCAATGAATATTAATGATAGCATCAATCTCTAAACTTAATTATGATGTGAATTGTATTTTACAAATGAATTTCAAGAAGGAATTTTGTATTTACTACAGCGTATTCAGGACAATCATGTGAACCAAACATTGACCTATTTGACATTGATGCCTGAACGGAAAACAAGTCAATTAGAATACTAAAGATTGGGCAATAACGTAAACAAACTTCATTCTAATTTTACCAGAGCGTCAAAGGGACTGGATCTCAGCCAAATGTTAAAATGTGTTCAGCGAATAATGGCATTCATTCTAGAAGTTATAAATACATTTGAAAGTACAGTAAAACCTCCTTAATCCGGCCCTCGTTGATCTGGATCTCCGGATAATCCGGATGTTTTTAATTTAATGTTCACATAGATAATATGTAATATGAAGTGGATAGACTCACCAGCTATAAATAGCTTTGACTTGACCTTGAATCCCTACCCATCACTTCCCCTTCCTCAATCTCCTCAGTTTTCCTACTGTTTTCAAACGTCACTTGTCATGTTGTTTATTGTGTGTGGTTCAACCGGATATTGTTTATGTTTTTTATCGAAGTGTTTGGGAGTGTATTGTAGTGTACGTACAAGTTTAAAATGGCATCGAAGAGAAAGAAGGTCATGGTTTCAATGGATAAAAAGTTAGACGCTATTAATAAAATTGATAAAAGAGAAGCATTGAAAAAACTAGCTGCTGAATAAGGAGTTGGAACTTCAACAGTGTCCAACTGGAAGAAGCAAAGAAAATAAATTAAAGATTTTTGTTGTAAAATTATATGTAAAAACAGTTTGAAAGGCAGAGGAACGGCAAAAAAAGCAAAAAATGAAACATTAGGCGACACACTATTCATGTGGTACAGTGCTCAGCGAGAACGTAGTTTGCCTATATCTGGACCGAACTTGGCCCAAAAAGCTTTGAGCTTAAACAAGAAGTTACCGAATCCTGACCTAGAATTCACTGCTAGCCAGGGGTGGCTAGAGCGTTTCAAAAACCGACACGGTATTTGCCAACTTACTCGTCACTGGAGAGAGTTTGTCTAGTGATGTTGCTGCTGCTGAAAAATTTAAAAAGGACTTTGAACAATATGTTTTATCTGAAAAATAGACACCTGATCAAGTTTATAATGCTGACGAAACTGGGCTTTTTTACCGGATGCTTCCGAGCAAAACGTTATTATTAAAGCGTGAAGATTCGGCTAAGGGCTACAAGAAAAGCAAAGATAGTTTCCTCTTGTCATTGTAGAGAAATCCAAGAATCCCCGAGCGCTAAAAAATGTGAACCACAATACGTTGCCAGTGGTTTACCGTCCACAAAAAAGTGCATGGACGGACAGTTTTTTGTTTAAGAATTGGTTTTTTAATAACTTTGTTCCTGAAGTTCGAAAATTCCTGAAAAAAAAATAGTTTACCAGAAAATTCTGTTTTACTGATCGACAATGCTCCGTCTCATCCGGGAGAACAAGAACTAGTGAGTGCAGGAATAAAAGTGAAATTTCTTCCACCAAACGTAACCCCACTGCTGCAGCCTATGGACCAGGGAGTCCTTGAAAACATCAAAAGAGTTTACCGAAAAGAACTGCTTAGTAAAATAATTGAAGAGGAAGGGGAAAAAAGTGTGATTGATTTGTTGAAATCAATCAATATCAAAGACATTATTTACATGGTTGCTGACGCTTGGGATTGCATCACAAAAAGCTCTTTGAAAAGTCATGGAAAAAACTGTGGCCAGCTATTTGTGCTACAAACGAAATGGCAAGCGATGATTTGGTACAAGTGGCTGCAGACGACCTTCTGAAAATGTTAGGAAAAATAAGTGGGTGCTCAGATGTTGATATGGAAGACGTCAGTGAGTGGCTGAAAGACAACAATGACGGTGGCTACGGCACTATGATGGAAGAAGAAATTGTAGCGGCATGCACATCTACAGCACACAGTGAGAAAGATGATGACGTGGATGAGGAGGGAGTGATCACACCGCAACAGTGGCCGACACATGCAGATGCTGCGGACCAGCTGACAAACATCATGGCGTACTTGGAGCGTCAGCCCGACACTACTCTAGCTGAACTATTAATGATAAAGCGTTTGCGTGACCGTGCTTCATTCAAACGCCACACATGTTTGAAACAGAAGACAGTGGACCAATTCTTTGTTAAGAAATGATGTGAAAAGTTATTTTTATATATTTTTAATGTCTTTTAAACAATTCTATGTAATTTTGTTACAAAACATAGTTTTTTATCATAATAAACAGTAAGTCTGCTTATTTAAGGATTTGTTTTGCTTGTTACCAATATTATCCAAATTTTCGATTTTCCAGATTGCCTTTGGTCCCAGTTAGTCCGGATAAATGAGGTTTTACTGTACAATAGTACAATATGTACCAATAGTGACTCAATGGAAAACACTAGCTCGGCTAAATATGAAGACTTATCTTCATTGACAGATGTTTATTTATATTTTTTTCGTAAAACGATGCGTAACTATTTCAATTTAAATAAGATTAATAAACATTGACAACATTATTCATCATTATCAGAGTGATGTTTTACAAGAAAAGTTGAAAATGAAATTTATATAGAAATTTAAGCAGTGATTGTTAAAATTTTGATAATTATAAACAATGAATTAGATAAAAAATTTAAATTAATTGTAATGTTTTATTGTTAACAAATGACCATGTTCTCTGCAGTTTAAATGATAAAAGAAATAAATCTAGTCAAAAAGTTGAGAGACTTTGTAGTATCTCATAAGAAACATTACAGAAAATAAAACAGTTCAGGGTTATTTTCCACAAATAAGTTACTAGCATTAACTACTCTTTGATGATGTTGATTATGGTTACTCATATAAGCGTTCAACGAACTAGAAAGTATATTATGATAGATAAGACCCACGTTTATCGCTTGTATCTTCGTATATCTTCGTAGGGCTAGAGGCCGTTAACGACGCAACCAATCTTTAACCTTAACATTCACACCCTAGCGCCTATAGATACTGTTAGACTAAAGTTGCGGCCGCACATTTTGCGCTCTAATTTTGCGCATGGTGTTGGCTGTTGGCTGCTAATATTTTATAAAATTTGAATATTTTTTCTTATTACATGGTGTTATAGTGTAAAATACTCCATTTATAGTAGAATATATCAATGTTGTAATGATATATATTGAGTTAGAATTGAAAGGTGAGATTTGTTACTTATTCTAATTATTAATTTACATTACATAATCTGCACAGTTATACTGAGGCTCTTTGAGGAGAACTAATATATATGAATTGACTATGAATGATTATGACGTAATACGGTTTCCATTGGTATAACAGTCTGATGTCAGTTTTATTTATATTTTTTAATTTTCAGATGTAACAAAGTAACAGATGGAAATTCTATGTTATTCAATTTCTTCAATTGCCTTATGATAATATTGATGAGTACGTTTCTGTGCCGTATACTTGGATAATATTACGCAGAAATACAGACCAAACAATATTTGTAACATATCCAAAAGAAAACCCATTAGTGACAATAAATTGCATTAAAAGAAAACAAAAATTCTTAAAAAATTGGAAATTATATTTAACAATTATAAAATATGCTACTGGTAAGTGTAAATTTATTATGATATTTATGTAATTATACGTCATAAGCTGACCACATATGATAAGATGGCCTTATTTGTTCTATAATTGCTATTATATAACGATGACTATGACTTGTGTAAGTTTACATATTCATTTGTACTTTTATGGGCAATAGATACCGTAAAGATCAACAATTTAAATTTAAAATTTTTTTTTTTTTTTTACAGATTCATACTGCGACGCAGAAAAGTATTTTGCACTGAAGAATAATGATGTACCTAACGAGAATAAAGATATAGACATGGACAATAGAGGTGAATATTTTACTTTTCAACAGTTATATAAATTATAATGTTATTAATTATTTTTTGAATATTAATGAAAATATTTTTAATTTTTAGATGATAAATTAATACCAGTTACAAAAAGAAGAACACGCAGTTCCAAGCAAAATGCTATGTCAAATGATAAAAGCAATAAATCTGCGATAAACTAGTGTCACTGAGAAATAACCAGTGTTCTACAATAAAACTATCACTTAAACGACCATTACTGTTAGATCCCAGAAAAGAAATTCTTGACAAATGACCAAGAACAGTTACAGCTGAATCTGTGAATGGAGTACCTAATGGTTCAAGCACGTCATTAGAAAGTTCAAGTAAAAAACAGTTATCAATTCATGCAGACTATTCAAATCAAGAGCAACATATGCAAGAAAAAGTTGTTGAAACATCTACAGTAGTAGATGGTATTGATCAAAGAGATTACTCTCAAAGTAGTACGAAAAATGGAACTTATGTTATGCCGAATTCTTCAAACCTAGCCAACCAAACCTGTCAGTCAGTCAAATGTTCAAATAGAGAACAATTTTTACCAGTTCATAAAGACTATTTAGATCAAGAGCCGGGTACACAAAAAATTACTGTTGAAAAGTTTACTGTAATACTACTAATATTATAAATGCAAAAGTCTGTGTGTTTGTGTTTGTTACCAGTCAGCTCCATAACGGCTGAACAGATTTTAATCAAATTTGGTATGTAGATACTTTAGGTCCTGGAATAGGACATAGGATACTTTTTATCCTGGTAAATTGTAGGGGTACTGTGGAATAACAACAAAACATAATTCTGCAACGGCTGGGAACGTGACCGAACTCAGTTCCATAACAGCTGAACGGATTTTGATGAAACTTGGTATGTAGGTACTTTAGGTCCTGGAATAGAAGATATAATACTTTTATCCCGGGAAATTGTACGGTTCCTGTGAAATAACAACAAAACATAATTCTGCAACGGCTGGGAACGTGACTGAAATATTTTTTTCCTCTGGTGTCAGAGTTTATCACGCCGCCAAAAGACCTCTGAAATGGCTTAACGACTGCTATCAACCGATAACAACTGGGACCGAATATTTAACATGCCCTCGGAAGCGCTCAGATGTTATGCCACTAAACGGTCACCCATCCAAATGTGTGCCGCTGGGAACGTTGCTTAACTATGGTGATTGATTAAGATCCCTCAGCCAAGCGCAAAAAGTAGTACCTAGGTACACTTATCTACAACTTGATGAAACTCAGGTTTTGATTTTCATACATCGATGCTGGAAAGCGAAAACGTGGTAACTACGTGATAGTTGCACAGATAAACTCCAAAAACAATACCCTACTTCTTGGCTATCGAGTAAAAAATATTTCCTTCCTTTTGGGTTGCAGTAATCAGTTAAAAACCTAGGCCAACATAGTATAATTTTATAATTCTGTTTTCACATAAATGAATTGTCTTTTCCCAATTTATTTATTAGTGTATCACTGTAAAACTCAATTGTACCTGGGCGAAGCTGGGACGGTTCGCTAGTGAATGATAAAAGAGTTTCTCTTCAAAGTAACACGAAAAATACAACATCTGCAATGCAAACTTCTTTGAACCAGTCCGGTCAATCATCAAAACATTCACCTAAGAATCAATTTCCACTCAATTTTGGAGAAAATTTATATTCTGATCCACGTATTAAAGAAATACTTGCACAAAGATCTACAGTAGTAAATGGTATTGATCAGAGTGCTCGGCTTCAAAGTAATACAATGGATATAACATCTGTTATGAGGAATTCTCAAAACTTAACAAACCAGTTATGTCGATCAATTGAACGTTCAAACGGAGAACAATGTCCACCAGTTCGTAATAATCATCCAGATCAAGCGCCACGTACACAAGAAATAGCTGGAGGAAGAAGAAGTATTGAATTGAATGGAGCTGATCAAAGACCTTGTCCTCAATGTAGCACAAAGAATATGCAATCTGCTATGCAAATTTCTTCAAGTTTAACAAATTTATTTTCACAGGCATCCGAAAGTTTACAGAAAAAGCAATTTTTGACAGTAGATGGTCCCCGTTTATATCAAGATCCAATTAAATGAGAAGTACTTGTTGAAAGATCTACAGAAGCCAATGGTAATGATTTAAAAAGTTGCTCTCAAAGTAGTGTAAAGGATACTTTAATTGCTTTGCAAACCTTGATAAACTTAATAAAACAGTCTTCTGCATTATCTAAATGTGCACATGAAAACCCATAGTCAACAGTTAGTGAAAACTATTCACATACACAAAAAACACCTGGTAGAAGATCTATCGGAGTGAACAATATTTATCACAGAGATAATCCTCAGAGTATTGTGAAGAATACACCATCTGCACGATTAAATTCTTCAAACTTAGCACACCTGCCTTGTCAGTCATCTGAGCACTTACATGAAAAACAATTTCTACCAGTTTATAAAGACTTTTCATTCCAAAACCCACGTATGCAAGAAACACTTGTTGGAGGATCTGTCTGAGGAACTTGTATTGATCAAAATATAACGACAACGATACCGTCCACTTCGGCAAATTCTCAAAACTTAGTGAACAACTTCTCTTCTACATCTGGATGTTCACATTAGAAAAATTTGACTCCACTTATGAAAGATTATTTACTTTGTGATCAGCCATTACAATGAATAATTGTTAGAAGAACAACCGGAGGAAATCCTATAGATCTAAGAGCTCCCATTCAAGGTACCACGAAAAATAGACCATTTACTGTGCAAAATATTTTAAACTCAGCAAACCATTCCTGTTGTTCATGCATATGTTCACATCAAAAACAAATTTTACCAGTAACTCAAAACCATTGATATGAAAATCCACATACACAAGAAACGGTTGTTGAAAGATTTACCGGAGCAAATTCTGCTGAAAAAAGTGTCTGTCCTAAAAAATAATAAAGATAACAGGTCATAAACTATTTGAAATCCTGCAATTATAGCAGATCAGCCGTGGAAGTCAGTTGAACATTCGATGGAAGAATGACTCACTATTTCACAAAAATTCTTCAGATCAAGAGGCAAATACACAAAAAATATCAGTTGAAAGATTTAACAACGCGAATTATCATGGGCAAAATACTTGTCCTGAATGTAATACAGAGAATAAATCAATGGATAATATAAATTTGTTGAATGCTAGAGTAATTGGAGAGCAGAGTTTACTAAATGAATTTAGTACTGTATTCAAAAAAATTAATTTAACTGTTTCTGATACGCGTACAACGTTCAACGCTGTACGCGTTATGGGTGATATGTTTACTAAATATACCAAAATATTTCAAAATATACTGAAATCAATTAAGAATTATCATTAAATAAGAAACGATAATTCCATTCCTTCGTTATCAAGAGACACGACAGTAAAATTACAAAAAGTAATTGAAGAGAAACAAAACCGAAAAAATAATAAAGACAGAGATTATTACGATGATGATTATAAAGCTGTTGATCATAATGATGATCATAATGATGATGAGGAGGATTATGTAGCTCAAAACAAAAAACCTGGTCAGAAATGTTTATTTATTTTCCCTCTGGAATATGATCCAAATTACTCAAAATGGACATTGAAGCATAATAGAGCTCCACCAGGAATGGTTGAACTTATGCCTAATAGTCATGTGTATATTGATGCTATAACATTTGCTAATTGTAAACGAATGTCAAGAGATTATAAAACATTGGTACAAATGTTATTAATAGAAAATTTTTCTCAAGTGCAATGAGTGTATGCTCATTAACATATGCAAGAACAAGTGCTTTCAGTATTGATGGCACAGATGTAAAACCTGGATTAGATGAACATGCAAGAATGGTACTATTGACATTCGTTGAAGATTATGGACGTGAAAACGGTTCGGGTCCATTTGATACACAGTATGTTCTAAACAGTTGCGTAGTAAAATACAAGAGATGAGATCCAAATATGGTAAATAGTTCAATATTAAATATCCTTATGTATTGTTTATGGGTATTAGTTGTAAGTCTATTTATTTCCTTAAAATCAATTCTTAGAATTAATGTAAAGTTGTCCTCCTGCTTATAAAAAAATTGAGTGTAAATAAACTTTATTAATATAAATAATAATATTTGTTTTTATATACCTTATTTTACCTATGAAATTATTTTTAACCTGATTAATACAAACATTTCGATATTTCATAAAGATCAACTGTCCTATTTTTTTGACTATTCGAATAAAAAGACAATAGACTGATTTTTATTGATACAATCATTTGTAATTTACTTTTCATATCACCTGAATTGTAACTTAAGAGTTTCAATGCCTGTTAAGCCAGTCGAAATAAGCCAATTTCAGACCAATGCCATTTAGCAGGGAAAAAACTGATGGGTTTCTTCTTGAGGGCAGAAATTGTCTTTGTTTCATCCCGCTTTTTTAGTGTCTAACTTTATTTCAACCCTGTCAGAATCGTGTTTGTTTATTTCAAACCTCAACATTACAAACCTAATTGACAGTTAAATTCTAGAATAGTCACTAGAATAATCAGTGATTCTAATTTAAAGAAAATTCTAGTAAATTTTGGTTTTCCAAACTTTTTACGTTCATTTAACCGCATATTTGATCATGATACTCTATAAAGATTGAAATTTATATCCGTGCTGGCACATACACGAGTCAGGGCAATAAACAAGTTCTGAGTGTGAGTTTTATCGCTTCTGGCAGTGAACTCTGACATTAATGGTTTCATTTAAGTACTTACAAAGGTACTTCCTTTATAGAAGAGAGGCCAGTTAATGTAACTGATTGCTTAAGGCCTTCACTTTGCGCACCATTTGTTTAATTTGATGACTAATGGAAAATTCCTAATCAATTCAAACAAAACTGGTTTACTCGTAGGAGTAAACATTAGGCATAGTTAAATATAATGTTATATGGCAACACGCTAAAATAATTTTGTTATCACTTAAAGTCACATTACTCACAGAACAAACAAGACATAATATTATGTTTTTCGACTTTGATTTCCGGGTTTTCTAGTTCACGACCTATTAATCTATTTATAGTCTATAACCCACTATTAATCATCGTTGCAAAAGTCTGTCACTGTTTATCTTTATATCAATGTCAAGCAGTCAATTAATGTATGACCTAGAACCTGATATCCTTCTATTGTTAAATTTTTTTAAAATTATCATTATTGGTTTACTATCATTATTATTTTTTGTATTACTAAAATCATAACGGATATACAAAAAAAAGGAAAAATAAAGAAAGTGATAAGCGCAAAAAAATTTTTTCTAGACTTTTGAAATTGACTAAAATTTATTGCTAGATTATTTTAATGGATTGAGATTTTATTCTTAATGTTTGACAAAAACCAGGTAATTAATTTCATCATTAATTGCTATAGACAAATTTATAATCCAGATTTTATGGCTTTATTGTTGTCAGAATTTTTTACTCATAATGTATAAATCAGTCGAGATCTTTTACGTTGAAATAATGATAATTGTGAAAAAACACAAACAATAGAACGCGTTGAAAGATTTTATTACACATAAATTTATATTTTTCCGACGGATGTATTAAGATTCTAAACACCAGTTTCAAAAACATCAAGACCTGGCAACCATTACTTTAAGGCTGTTTACCTCAAAAGATATAAAGAAAAGTCTCGAAAACGTCTATCTTTGTCATCATGAATTTTAGTAACACGAATCATGTTTTTTATTCTATAAAAGGTTTTCTTTGATATCTGAAATCCCTTTGCTAGATCAAAAATATTTAAAACTATGCAGTGTGTCAGAGTATAAGTCTCGGTCATCTTTCTTGGAAATAAACACTAGCTTTTAAGTTTCTTAGTTTCTTTGATCTCATTAGTAACTTTATATCATAGAAAAAGGTGATGGTATTTGGAAATAACCAGTTGATTTTTCCTTCTATATTTCATTTTTTAAGCTGTCCCAATAACAAGGAACATAATAGACATAATGAAGCAATTTATAAATACGATGAATAACAATAAAATACGTAACTAATTTTTCAAAACTTTGTTTAACTTTGATACACTAAAATATTTTGTATAAGTAAAATATTTCAAGTAATCACTACAGTTATTTTCCTAAACCGCGTTATCAGCATTCATTGTTCCAGAACATTCACCTCATTATCACAGAGCGTATCATCATTATTACTACAAACACACAAAGCTTAGAGTTCATTGACCTATCAAAATGTACAAGGTTAAAACTTTGCATCGGGCAGAACATGTCTATGGTTCATAAAGTTAATAATTCCACTGTAGAATATAAATTAGTAATTCTACAGTAGAATGAGAATTTTGATACTGTTCAAATGATGAATTTCATAGGTATTGCGAGTATGTGAATCCATGACTAATTTAGAAGTCTAAGAGCTTTTTAAATAATGAACAAAAGCTCTGATTACATTTTTATTACATAGTAAATAGAAGTAGAACATCACAAGTACTCACTAAAGAAGAAAGTGTGACATTTCAAACCGGCCATCTTGACACATAGGCTTAGGTATCCAACAGGTGAATTGAAATAATAATTTTTTGTCCGTGGTGTGCTTCCTATTTTTCCATCTTATCTGCCGGTAGGTTTTTACATTTTTGTTATCATTTTAGGTAAGATTGCGCAATATCATATTTGTTATGTATGTCAGAAAAATATTGTTACACAACTGATGATTAATTTAATTCACACGTTGACGTATAATCAACCAAATACGTCTTATGACTCAATACCAATTTTTCTGACACTTGTACATCAAATTATTTTCAAATTAAAATATTTAAATTCAAAATAATTTAAAGTTTGGACTTATATAATTGAGATTTATATACAAATATATGTTTATTTCTGGCGGAAGTGTATTTTTGTATAAAACCTTTTTTTAAAAATAAATTTTGTTTACTAGTTAATTATTTTAACAGTAATTTCCACAGTAGCTACAATTGTTGAGATTTATATAAGAGTATTTAATAGTGTATTTTGTGACAAGGGATGAAACAAGACGATTTCAAACTAAGATGAAGTTGACTGCCCGAGCTAAAGACGAGGACTGGCATTGCCCTAAGGCTGAAACCATGTTTCATCCAGTGTCAAACACTATATTTTTTCATATTACCTTAATAGAAATAGAGAGTTCGATGTCTGAAACCAGTCAAAAAGGAGACAATCTGAGACCAATAGAGCGAATTCAACTGTTTACTTGATTAGTCATTGAGGTTTGAAATAAACAAACGCAACTCTGACAGGGTTGAAATTAAGTTAGAAACTTATACAGCGGACAGTAACTAAACGGTTTCTGCCCTCGGGAAGAAACTGATCATTTCCTTCCCGCTAAATCACATTGGTCTGAAATTGTCTTGTTTTGATTGGCTAAACAGGCATTGAAACTCAAAGTTTCAATTCAGGTGATATGAAATAGTATATTTACACCAAGGGAGGAAAGTAGGACATTCCAAGCCGAAGGTGAGGGTGGCAAGCACGCGGGTTAGAACCTTCTAACTTCCTCTGTGGTACATTAATTAATTTTATTTATTTTCTCATAAGAGAAAAATACGGCTTTCTTCCCGCAAAATGGGCAGGAATTTTAAACTTTTGATGCAGGTATGGTGAAAAAATATTTATTTACGTCGTTTTTGATAAAAAATTGTGTGACGTATGTTAAAGATCAACAGGAATGTTAATACTAATACCGAAATATCCTTGAACTTTATAAAATATGAAAATTCATTACAACCAAATTATAAAGCGATAAATAATTTTTTTTTGTTAATCCAAGTCTGACGTGGGTTTTGTAAACAAAATATCTGGTATCTTTTATTTAAAGCCATCCTCGCAATATGACTCAACGCATATTTTGTTTATTGATTCAAAGTAATGCAGAATGAACCTTTTTCATGAGAGCAGTTCAGACAAAAATCCAGCAGGAACAGCACCAGGTGTATGTACATAAATTGTTATTTATTATATATTCAAAGAAACTTCATAAACCGTAAATTACTATAATTTGTTATAACTTTTCCTATTTATTTTCTTTAGTATTAGTAAAACAAAAGAATAATAATTTTTATCAGAAGCTTATGTCTAATTACATATACAGGAAAATCTGTGTATTTGTGGTTGTTACAAAAAATATATTATGTTACTGACTGTGAAATTAAGTTATTAGTAATTATTCCTACATATTGTTACATATTGAATAACAATTAAAATTCTATTAAAAATAATTTAAGTGTCTAATGACATTAGATATAGTTTTGTCAAGGTTTTGACCATTTTGACTTTACATATCTTATAGCTCAGTTTTCTTCTTAATGTCATCAAAACAAGATGTTCTAAAACTGGTTGATATTAAAATAATCTCAGTAAATTTTTTAAAAATGTTTAAGATTTAACTAAACAAAGTACGTTTATGTGATAAATTATCTTATAACTTGTTCAATAAAATGTATTTGACTTGACGTTAATTTACAGAGTGTGATAGAGCCAAAAAAAAAATATTACGTCCTAAAGTTAATTGGCAAACCAGAAAATAAATATTGGTTATGATGAGTCCCACAAAATTGGATTAAATGCAGCTGGGGAAAATTCATTCTTGAGGTTTATTCATCGCAAAATCAAGTTCAATTAACAATAGATCGGGTTTGTAATAATAAAAACCCTTAATAAATTGGAAAACATATCCAGCAGAGATTCTTTATGAAACAAGTAAAAAATTTATAGTAATTATTATTATTTTTGCTATCAACACTCTTTGAAAAATAATTCATTATGTTGTGTATTGTGTGATTACAGATGATTTTGGAGAAGGAATACATCTTATAAAATGTATTAAAAAATGCCAAAAAATTAAGTATTTAATGATTCAATTTCGATGCTACAATTGCACAGAAAAAAACAATAAGTGAACTAAATATCAAATAATAACATGTATACAATTAGTTGTAATTCTAAGAAACGATAAAGGACCAGAACTATTTCCAAGTCATACAACATGGCTGACTCATCGGTACCAGGCATACTAATGAACAGAAAATTTTACGCATAAACAAGCAAAATAGATAAGAGTCATTTTAAAAACTATGCATGCGTGAAAATAGGCAAAGTACAAGCAATCACCCAACTACGCTATAACGTGCACATGACTTTATGACAATAAGATAACACAGGCCAACGATAAAAAAACCTTTTTTAATGATTTTGCAAGATTCTTATGTTTTTTTGGTGTGCTGAGTCCGAAAATAATAATAAAAAAGTCATAACACCCAACATTTTTCACATTTGAATATACAAAATGTGAGAAATTAATTTTTTATCAAACATCTATACATTTTTATATACTTTATTTACATTTTTTAAATATACATTTATATACATTTTTATATACTTAATATACATTATTAATATACTAAAACATACAGTAAATCTAAATGAAATTTGGTTGGCAGTGGTGGTACGACTGTTTGTTTTCTTTCAGTCAACACAACCTCACTTTTCAGCTTTTGCCCATGTGCTCTAAGTATGGCTAACCGTGGTTGTAAAAACTTTCCTAACAGTTTTTGTTACATGTGTGATGAGTTTGTAATTAAAAAACATCAAAGAAAAATTACAGAGTTAATTTAAAAATTATACTTGGTTTATTTTGGAATAAAACTTGGTGATCAAAAAAAAATTTGGGCTCCACACAAGGTATGCTATGTTTGTGTTGAAGACCTTAGAAAATAGTAAAAAAAAAGTAAATACAGCTTTTAGATTTGCAGTATCCATGATATGGAGAGAACCAAAAAATAATTCAGACGATTGTTATTTTTGTAGCATTGATGTTACTGGTCTACACTAATCTTCCTTCAGCTATTTGAGCAGTCTGTCATGGTCCGGGACTTTCTGTCCCTGAGCCACCATAGGCTATTGATGACGTTTTAGTTGATCAGTCCAGTGAAACTGAATCTGATGAAGGTAAACCGGATGATGAGATGAGTTCCAATGTTCTCCAGAAAGTTTAGAACTTCAGTTGTTTACACAGGCTGAGTTAAATGATTTGGTAAGAGATTTGGGTTTGACTAAAGAGAAAGCTGAATTGCTTGGCTCTAGGCTAAAAGAAAAACATGTGTTGGCACCTGGAGCATCTATTTATCAATATAGAACAAGAGATCAACAGTTCGCTAAGTTATTTTTAGCAAGAACAGGATTTGATGTATGGCCATGATATTGGTGGTCTAATGAATTAATTTGGAATTGAGTACAACAATGAAGAATGGAGGCTTTTTATAGACTCATCAAAAACTAGCTTAAAAGCTGTTCTTTTACACAATGGTAATACTTCTTTTTCACTACCTGTGGCTCATTCAGTCCATATGAAGGAAACTTACGAAAATCTAGACATTATTTTAAAGGAAATTAACTATCCTGCTCACTATTTGATGATGTGTGGAGATTTGAAAGTTGTTTGCATGCTCCTAGGCCAACAAAAGGGATTTACTAAATTTCCATGTTTTATATGTGAGTGGGACAGCAGAGCAACGGATCGACACTGGTCCACAAAACATTGGCCTGCAAGAAAAACCCTAAACACCTGGAAAGAAGAACATTTTCCATAAAACTTTAATAGATCCAAAAAAATTTCTTCTATTACCTCTTCACATTAAATTAGGTTTAATGAAACAGTTTGTAAAAGCCTTTCCTAAAGATGGTGAATGTTTTAAATATTTATGTGAAAAGTTTCCTTATTTGTCAGGAGCCAAACTGAAAGAAAGGGTTTTTGTTGGGCCTGACATTCGTAAAATGATGTTCGATTCCAACTTTGAAACAAAAATGACTACAAAAGAAAAGGAGGCTTGGATATCATTTAAGCAAGTTGTGACTAAGGTTTTGGGCAATGTTAAACACCTTAAATATGAGCTTATCACACCTAATATGAGACAAGTTCAAAAATCTGGGATGCCTTATGAGCCTTAAAGTCCACTTCTTACAGAACCATCTTGACTTTTTCCCTGACAACTTGGGTGATGTGAGTGAAGAGCAGGGGGAGCGGTTTCACCAGGACATCAAAGTGATGGAGAAACGTTACCAGGGACGGTGGAATGTCAGCATGATGGGTGATTACTGCTGGTCACTTCACCGAGAACAACAAAATGCATCACATCGGAGAAAAAGCTACATAAGAAGCTTCAAAGAGAAGAGAGAAAAGAAATACCAAAAAATAAACACTTAAAATGTATGTAATGAATTTTTTTTTAAATACAATCACATACATCACATTTCTAAATACAAATGCATATTGTGAGAGAACTGTGGGTGATACAAAAAAACTGATGCCAGATTCAGTTTCAGCACCCAAAAATACATAAGATTCAGCTGCATTAATTAAAAAAGTTTTCACAAAATATTTTTNAAAATACATAAGATTCAGCTGCATTAATTAAAAAAGTTTTCACAAAATATTTTTTTGTTGTCCCGTGTAACCTTTTAAAACATTGAATTAGATTAAGGGCTTAAACAAATTGTCATTTTATCTTGATAATAAATTGATTAAAAAATATTAATGTATTTGGTTTTACTGTCTCGTTATTACGGATAAATATTTTCCCTAGAGTTCAAATCATGAAACAAAAACATGTAAATCATTAATGGAAATACTTTGGCATATAATTATTTTCCACACTAAGCTTATCATTGTTTATTTCAACTAAACTTACACGTCAATACACGTGGCCATGTAAGTAGTTAGAAATTGTATGTTCAGCGCCAATGGTGGCGGAGGGGGGAGCAGGGTCAAAGGTCAAATTACATCATATTTCCCTCTTTTCCATCAAAAAACGTCGAAATTCCCCCTTTCCCCTAAAAAATTTCCAAAATTTCCCTAAATCCAAAATTTTACCAAAATTAGCAGATGAGCCCACAATGTGGTGCAGGGACTCCTTTTTGGGCAATGAGCATTTGAGGACTTTCATGCTTTTGCATTCCATGCTAGGGGATCCCTGCGACGATGCCCCAACCGGTCCCTGGGGTTATTTCAGAGTCTTCCCAAATGTGATTATCATTTAATTCCTTCCTACTAGATTGTATACATCATGCTCTTGCATTCCAAGCAAGGGTTTTCTCAGAGTCTTCCCACACACCACAATATCTCAACTAGTCTCTACTTCATGCTCTTGCATTCCATGCTAGAGAGTTTCCTCCGGCTGCGATGGTGTGGTGGATAGACAACATGCTTTTTGGAGGACCGCGGTGATGACAGTATTCAAACTTTATGCTCATGCATTCCGAGGCTTCCTACGGGACTCCACCTTCTTGTGACCGCGGTGACGTGGTGGATATAAGACTCTCTTCTTGGGGGTCGGAGTTTTCTCAGAGTCTTCCCAAATTTGATTATCATTTAATTCCTTCCTACTAGATGATATACTTCATGCTCACAGATTCTGTGGCTCCATACGATGAATCCACCTTCCTGGGGCCACAGTAACGTGGTGGGTAGACAACTGGCTTTTGGGGGGTCGGAGATTTCTCAGAGTCTTCCCAAATCCAATTATCATTTCATTCCTTCCTACTAGATCAAGCATTCCGAGGCTCCCTACGGCGACTCCACCTTCCTGGGGCCGCAGAGATGTGGTGGATAGACGATGCACTTCTTGGGTGTCAGGGTTTTCTCAGAGTCTTCCCAAATTCGATTATGATTTAATTCCTTCCTAATATATTGTATACTTCATGCTCAAGCATTCCGTGTCTTCCTATGGCGATTCCACCTTCTAGGGGCGCAGTTATAATTTTTTCTCCATTTTCATAGAATGTAACCCTAATAATCTTTTCTTTGTTACAGAAAGATTGCTGGCATCGGCCAGGTGAGTGGTTCAGTTCTGTATCCCACCACCAGGGCCAAACAGCATGACCCTGGATACAATTCAGCTCTGCTCTCACACACTTTCTCTCACCTTAATCCAGTAAAAGGAATATACAGTAAAGCTTCGCTATAACAAACTCCAAGGGACCCAAATTACCACTTGTTTGTTATAATGAAGTTCTTTATACTGAAATCAAAGATTTCAGGCATCGCAATTTGTTTCATCAATAAACCACTTGGAATTGTAGAAGTGTAAGATTTTAAATATGCCAGTAATTGTAGTGTATATGACATTTTATATGTAGATAATCATACGTAAGTTGGTATGTACTACATAGAAACAGTACCATAAAGAGAGTAAACCGTATATGAATTAAGAATACAGTACTACATAAAATGTAGGAATACCTTTAAAATATTCTGACTCACTGCAGCAAAACACCACCCAAGAACATTCTGCTGATATAAACTAAAATGTTTTAAGCACATTCAGTTAACAATAAAAGTTACGTACATACATGAAACCATTTCAAAACAATACTGAAGAAAATGAAATATTTTAAGAACAAAACATGACACTTCAATTGATTTCAACTTTAGAAAAGAACTCTTTGATGGTTGTCTGCTTCTTCATGTCTCTAAGTTCTTTAGTTACATCTCTTTCTATTTTTTGTAGTGATGACATGTGATGGGATAAATTTACAGATGTCAGAAAAAGCCTTTCTAACACATCCAATGCATTACAGATTTCTTCCCGTTGAGGACGTTTGATCTCGGTTTCCTCTTCTGAGTCATTGTCATCGCTGCTAGCCTGAATGTTCTCTGCGGGTATCTCGTCCGTGACAGGAGAGCAAGTGGATACCTGATTATCCACTGACACAAAATCACTGAATGAAGTTTCATTAATGTCAAATTTTTTCTTCATTTCTACCCAGGCAGCTTCACACTCCTCTTCTTCTTTGGTGCAGTCAACTTCCTGTGTATTTGCTGGAAACCCTGCCTTGGCAAAACAATTTGCAACTGTGGCAGGTGTGATTCTGTTCCATGCTAACACGAGCCTGTGCATGGCCTGAAGAATGTTCCACTTCAAGGAACTTCTAGCATCTTTACCAGATTCCATTTGGCGCAGAAGGAATTGCACCAGTTGCTTTTTGTAGTCTTTTTTGACCTGTGCTATAATCCCTTGATCTAGTGGCTGCAGGGTACTGGTGCAGTTTGGAGGGAAAAAAATCACTTTGATGTTCTTCAGTGCTGATATGTTAGCATTATGAGCAGGACAGTGATCTATAAACAGCAGAATTTTCCTATTTTGCACCCCCATCCTACAATCAAAACTCTGGAGCCATTCTTGAAATAATGATGATGTCATCCATGAACTTGAGTTGGCTTTGTATTTGCAGGGAAGGTGTTTCACATTTTTGAAACATCTGGGTTTTGAAAACTTCCCAATCACTAGTGGTTCCATTTTCTCAGACCCATCACTATTAACACAAAACAGAACAGTAAACCGTTCCTTACTTTTCTTTCCTCCATGACAGGTTCGACCTTTTACCTCCAAAGTTCTGTCTGGGAGAAGATTGTAAAAAACTCCGGCTTCATCACAATTAAAAATGTCTTTTTTTTTCATATCCCGAGATAAGTGTGTCAAGATTTTCCTGCCATTTTTCCTGAACCTCAGGATTAACAGCAGCAGCTTCTCCAGATACTTTCAAAGTGGTTAAATTATGCCTTACTTTGAACCTATGCAGCCAACCACCAGAAGCCTGAAAGTTTTCAATGCCCAATTTAAGGGTTTCTTCTCGTGCCTTTTCCTGAAAAATATTTCCGCCAACTGGTATATTTGATTTCCTGGAATGCATTAGCCAGTCAAACAATTTCTTCTCCAGTTCTTCATAAGGTGAAGGGCGCACACGTTTACAATCAGGTGACAAAAAATCATTCTCAATTACAGTGCGTTGGGTTAATATCGTCGAAAGCGTGGATTTCGCTATTCCAAATTCGTTAGCAATATCATTTTTTTTTCTTCCTTCATCGACTGCTTTTAATATCGCCAATTTAGTTTTTAGGTCAATTGCCTTTCGTTTTCTTGTCAGCATTTTTAATGAAGCGTGAACAAAAATTATCGTACAATTCACCAACGAAAACTAAATGTAAATTAGGGATGGGTCGAATAACCAAAAATGTCGATTCCGGTTCCGGTGCCGATTCTACAATTTAAATATCGGTTCCAGTATTCGGTTCTATGTATTTTGAATACTTGCCTTTTGCTTGCAACTTTATTAAACCAAGGCAGGTAAAATTCATTAAATGTTTTATTTAACCGTTATATGGAAGAATTGAACAATAACAAAGTGTGAAGATAAGTTTTAATGTATACAGATAAACTTGTTGTATTAAATTTATTTAAGGTTAGTAAATATGTAAAAAATTATTCTTTTTTTACATTAATATGTGGTGATTGTGATATGTTTGGAAAATACTTTAATTAAATAACTCATGGCCTCCAAACCAAAACATTGTGGCGTGCTGTATGATAAAGGTAACCTAACCTACAAAAGTTCGTTAAAAGGTCAACAGCTGGGTGGGTGTCCGGATTTCTTATCTTTTTTTTTTGCTTCTTTTATGGTGTCTGGGCGGCCCTTTTTTTTTTTGCGTCTTTTACACAGCGACTCATTGGTTTTTTTTTTGCTGTGCTGGAATGTGACACCTCGAAAAAAAAACGTCTCTTCCTCTCTTACTCCCGGCCCGTGGCCATCCTAACAAACAAAGAAGGCTTGGAGGAATGTATCGATCGGCTAGCAGTGTTGTTTACTGGGGAGGGCTGAGATAAAGGAGGNCAAACAAAGAAGGCTTGGAGGAATGTATCGATCGGCTAGCAGTGTTGTTTACTGGGGAGGGCTGAGATAAAGGAGGAGTGTTGATGTAGGAGCGAGAGATGAGATAACAGACTATTCTCATACACTTCCCTCCAAACATCGCCGAACAGTTTACGACTACCACTTCTTAATTGTTTTTCCGTGTAAAGCACTTTGCCGCACCACGTTGTACTGTAGTATCTGCTGCTGCTAACGTAGTTCTCAACTGAAACGCCGACAAGCGCTAGTTGCATCAGCCAACACAAAAGCTTGTGACCAACTGCACCACCAAAGAACTGCAACATCTATGAGAATACCAGTGAAATTGTTTATGTTTTCGTAAGTGTCCACGGCGTTTGTGGATGCAAAAAGTTAATTTCATTTCCGTTTACAAAAAATTACTACCAAAATTTTTGGATTCGTGAAGCGCAAAAGGTGTTCGTTAAAGCGAATGTTTTATAAATCGACCGTAAATTTTAAGCGAAAAATTCGTACTACTGAAAATTATTTACATGTGAAAGTATAGTATTTTGGCGGGACCAAATGGTTTGTTCGTACTAATGAAATGTTCGTTGTAATGAAGTTCGTTGTATTGGTGCTTTACTGTATATATATTTATCCTCTGTGACTATTGCACAGATTTTCCCAGTGAACTCTCCACTTTGCACTGGTTTGCTGTGCCCTTCCATCTAGATCCTTCCTCCTTAGGGGAATGTCCATGGCTATAATTGTGGCCATGGCACCAGACAACCCTGCTATAACCGCAGTGTATGCACCACTTTAAACATAATAAACCCAACCTAGGGTGTATAGGGCTTGCCCTGAGACACATCCATGCTCCCTCCTACCATATGATTTACTAATAAGATTGCCGGAGGGCCCACATAACTGTGAAGGGGCTAATGCTGATGTGGTGGGATATGGGACCCCACAAGTTAAAAAAAAAATTCTCAAGTCGCAACCTCTATAAGACACTGAAAGTGGTATATGACAAGAAACTAGTTAAACAAAATAATAAATTTTATTAAAAACTCCTCACACACCCTGACCCAAACATGTGCAAAATAGGCGTTCATGACGCAGACGCCATAACATGAATTAAAATACCTAAAATGCCTCACCTAGCTAATTATGAAAACCTTTTAAACATTCCCAGCATGGTGAAATTCTCCGATTGGTCTGGGACAAGATTCACATGGTTTAATAATACTAGTTGTCGCTCCCCAAAGTAGCTATGTCTCAGTCTAGACGCCACAGCGAGCGGACCTCTCCCAGTTATTCCTGCACTCCCTGTCAGCCCCTCGCCACCCCCATGGTCTCTGGCATTCGCTCGAGCAACATCATAAACACAACCCTGCGATAAAGTAGTGTTCTAACTGACATAACTATTAAATATAATAATGTTATCTAGTATATGATTGGCTCAGTATAACACAATACAAACCAATAAAACATTTACTTATTATTGATTTACTGACCAGGAATAACAATTCATTTACTTAAACATAAATATAATTAATATTTAGCAATCTAAGAATTATTATGTCCTTTATGTATTTTCAATACAATCAAACAAACATACTCAGAGACCATGCTTCCATGAACATCCTAGTCATGTACAACTTTGGCATTAAATTCCGTTTAACCATACCAAAACAGTCGTGGGGCACATCTGGGTCTCGTGAGGACTCTTCACAAGCCCTGGTTATTCAAAATCGCATGAATTAGGGACCTATTCCTCTTACACCCCTGCAGGCAGGGAAGGAGAGATCAACAGTTATGGGTACCGGGGCTCCTGGCATTACCCAGGGGCCCTATCAACGCTAAGACTGTAACCACAGGTTATCAGAATGAAGGGCAGCTAGCAGCCAGGTGGGTGGGCTAACCACCCCTAACCTGTGCCTGAACTCATAATCAACCAATGGGAGAACAAGAGCCCTCACAGGGGCTTGTACCTCCCCCGCACTGAGGGGGTAGACCCCCAGTGATGATAAACAGTGACAATCTCTCTCTCTCTCGTGTAGGATTTTCTATTTATGCATATAACTATTTGAATTATTTTCTATTGGGAGGGATTTTATGGTGCTTATGCTGGCTTTCCCCTCTCTCTTTTTAGTTACATGTCAACTATAGGTACACTCAGGGAGGTAGTCACGGCCATAATCACAGCCATGGCTGCCCAATCCCTCTCTACCACAATGCATGCCTCCTTGCATGAATTCCTTCCCCTGTATGCACATGGGACCTAGCTCTGAGATGCACTGAAGTCCCATTTCTACTTCGGACATACACTTAATGCTTAGAATTAGGACAGGTTAGTAAAAAAACATAATGAATCTTTAATCTTTGAAATGACTCAACCCCTGAAGCCTAAGAAAACAAAGGCTGTGAAAGCCTGAAATCTATACTAAGCATTATAAAATTTTAAATCGCTTAAAAAAAAATAGAGTAATTTTTGACATTAACATTTACTCTTAACAATTATAAACATTAAATACAAGGGTGGGTTGGGCAGCATAGCATCCATTCAGTATCAACACATTTTGGATTTTCATAATTCAACAGTGCAGTGCATGAGAAGGATGTTCACAGAATGGTTTGTACAAATAGTTAGAACAAAGATATAATGAAAAAATTATTGTATTAAGTGCACAGCAATTTTGCATATGAAGCTAACACCACTAGATCATTTACATCACAGAGACAGCAAGTATAGTTATAAAAACATGCAATTCATGTTAGCATGTTGTAAAATCTTGAACAAAACACATGTCAACACATAATTTAATAATTTTAAACTGTGCATGTGCAGTATAAGATAAAAAGACCAACATACCTGAAGCAATTGGGTGTTCACTGTTAACCTCTGCAGTAGCAACAATAGCAAGAAGTTTGGTCAGTGAACAAATATGGCTATCCACAAACATAGAAATATGCGATACTGTGGGCACACCATGTGTAACAGTACCAGTCTTGTCAAATACTATTACTTTTGCCTGAAAAATGACAAATACATTTTCTGGTAGTCAAAACTACATATAAGGATGCAAATCCATATAAACAACAAAAAGCAAAATCTCTACCTCTTTTTAACTAATCAAAGCTACCTAAGCAAATAGAAGGTACAGAGTTTTCTAAATTCCAAAAATATTATTTGGTAGTGGTGGGGATTATTATGATGAATTACACATACTAATAACTTACAACTATATGAAAATGTTTAATTTATAAGCAGAAATTTGAGTATAGTAGAGCCAAGTATCCTAGTTTATGAGCAGCTTTAGTTTGCTAAAACCAATTTGAGAATATTTAGAGAAAGGCAAATAATGTCTAGATTCATGTTCCTCATACATAAAGACCTAATTTTTTACATATTGGAATTTTTATATATTGGTCTCCTAAACTACCTTTAAATTCTTTCATTAAAAATCTTTCTTTTTTTGAATGAATAGTTGAAAACTGACACATACCAGTTGAACTGAATGGCTGTCCGTGGCCCAAGTTTTACATTTCAGAACAGCTTGTGCACAATGCAAATGTTCCTTCCCCAATCTACTACAACAGCCATTGTTTGGTTTACCCTACATTACAGCACCCCATGATACCAATCTTCCATATAACTATTCCCTCAAATTGGCAACCGTTGTTAAACACTTATGGTTGATTTAAACTGAGCAGGGTGGCACAGTGGTTAAACTTTAGACTTGCATTTGGATGACTCTGAGTTCAAATCCCGGTCTGGCCCTTCTGATTTTGGTTTTCCATGGTTTCCAGAAATCACTGCAGGCGAATGCTGGGATGGTTCCTTACCACAGGCCATGGCCGATTCCCTTCCCGTTCCTTCTTCTCTGAGCAACTTGCTCCGTCTCTAAATCATACTTTGCTATCGATGAGATGCCAAGCCGTACCTACCTAACTACCCTCCTACCCTAACTACTTACCTACCCTAACTGCCTACCTCCCCTAACTACCTATGGTTGATTTAGTTATTCACATAAATATTTTGATGTTCTGAAGGAATAATGTTAGTGAAAAGGATAGAAGTTCATTCCAGTGATAGCCCTAAACATAAATGGAGTTTACTGTGAAAGAAAATATTTAGACATAGAAAATCCACAACTCCTGCCTCTGCATGGTGTGCTGGTAGTGCACCTTATCTGCATGATTTCCGAGGCCCTGCCGGAGTCAGGTGACTGTCCCACGTTAATATCCTTAAGAGGTAACTTTTGAGGGCATACTAATTTGGGCCAACTACTGTTACCAAACAACACCCCAGTAAAGTTGCCACTGGCAAAATGAATGCCGCAAGGAGGCCACAACAGCTCTGGAGTTCCAGCAACCCCCTTCGTGTGCCACCTCTACACGCGTTATGTCCCTGTGTGCGCTTGTGCAGGCAGTGTGAGTGCAGCCTAATATCAAGGCAATTTTTCTTAATATCTGATCACTTTCAAATTCATCCTAAAGAGCCTTGGCAAAGAGTTTTCATTGTTTTTTAGCCATTCAGGCATGGCTATCACCCCTTCTGGGGTGAAAGTGGACTCATCCAGCTCGAGCCACCCGATGCCACTTTATTGTCTTAAAAATCTAACAGTGTAATTATTTTGTAAATTCTTTATTGCAGTGTTATTTGTGTTTCTAACCCTCTGAATACAGCAACAGACTGGTAAAGACAGCTCCGAAGCATTTCTAATTTACATTGCACAGTAAATGTAGTGCCAATATATTTTCCATTTTTCAACATTCTGTTTATGTAAATCAATTAATATGTGTTTATACGTTTTGTAATTGAGGGTCATGTTATACCAGTAAAATTGTTAATTTTTTATTAGTTATATTCTTGGCGGGGCTTCGCCATTTTCTTCAGTTTTCTTCACCGTTTTTGCACCAATCACCATGTCGCTTCAATAGTAATTCTTTTAATATAGAACCTTAAATTAACTTTCATCACCCAGAGGCAGCAACACCTCCATGTCCCGCCAGCTCAAAAGCACCGGGACCATTTCAAACATGTAATTATTCATCGGCGTTGTGCCGTTTCTCTCCATTCATGTTGCCAAAACGCCAAAGCTTTTGGAATGATGTGCAAAGCTTTTGGAATGATGTCAGTGCCTCCCAGGAGGGTTATTAGAGTAAGTAAAAGAACTTATGCTATAAATTGTGTTTTATTTTACTGCCGACTGCTTTACAGCCACATAATTTTGGGTCATCTACCCACTGAACAACTGCACCCCACAAGTGACGTGATTGTTGGGGACGTAAGTTTTATCAGCTTGTGAGATGGTAGTAACAATCTCACCCGGAAATGAGCAACGTATGAGGAGGAATACATCCTCACTAGGCAGGCAGACAGGAACTCTCTCTCAACAAAACGGCATTATCGTCGGCGCAGGGGGTGAGTCCAGGAGCAAGCCACGCTGGTGAACGGCCCGCCCCTAGAGAAGAGTCTCTGCTCAACCGAGCTGGCGCCCTTATTATCCAAATTATCCTAAACCTTCTTAAATCTGTAACCGCAATTCCTCAACACCTGTTACCCGCTCCTGAGCCCACGACAGCCCGTCAGTGACACCATATGGCAAAGTTGAGAATGTCAACTGAGGCACTGGTAAATGCAAGAATTATGTAAAAATGTCCTAGAATTGAAAATAACATTTTGGACGTAGGCACTGACAACTGGACACATTCATGTGATTACTGAACCAACAACTAAGCAGTGTTAGGCTTGTCAGATAGTACTAGAGAAAATTAACAAACGGAAAGAAACCTGCTCTAAACATTCTAGTTTGGAAAAAAATGTTATTTATGTTTCTCTTTATAAAAAAAAAATTTCTTGATATCCTTTGTTGTGCTTAAATAAAACCTAAAGCCCACTGTTATATACTGGAAAGAAAAATTATTAAAACACTATGTAGTGTTAGTAAATGCATATGTAGAAAGTAGGTAAATGTGGAATAAGGAGGGGAGATTGGCAGGACTAGTGTGACAGTGAAGGTGCAGTCGCATGATGTGTAAGAGGCTAGTAATGGCATGTAAATAAAGAACATAACCCGACATGGTGTCAGAAGTACGGCCAATAAAAGATTCATATTCCTGGAGTGAGTGTTTAGTGCATGAGGTAACAGTGTCAAAGCGCAGTAGTTCCGATAACCTAAAGTAACCTATAAATCATAGCATGGTTGGCCGACTATGACGATATAATGGAAATGGCAGCACAATTTCAGATTGTAACCCTGAAAAATCCAATTTTTGGATGTCTACTGAGTGGGGTAAGTGAATAACGAGATTTGAACAGTTGAGAGTAGCATCAGACCTTGTTAAGAAGTCTGAAGAAAGCCAAGTGAATATGCTGCTTTACTGCATGGGTGCAAAGGTGGATAATTTATTAACTTCATTTGCATTGACGGCACAGCAGAAAAGCAATACAGTGTAGTAAAGCAGAAGCTACGCTACTTCTTTAAGATAAAGAAAAATGTAGCGTATGAACATGCAAAATTTTTCAAAGAGTGCCAGCAGGACGGTAAACCAGCAGACGTCTTTATCAATGAAGTATTCAAAGTGGCAAAGATGGGTTAGTTGAAAGTCTTAAAGGAGGAATTAATAACGACTGTGTTGGTAATTGGAGAAGCAGATGATAAGTGGTCAGAAACTTTGCAAATGGATAGAAACCTTAAAATAACAGAGGCAGTTAAGCGTATTCACCACGCAGAGGCAGTTTGAGAGCAGCAACAACGAATACGGAACAACCACGCAAATGTGGACAGCATAAAAATTGGCAGAAAACAGTTCGGGAAATTCAGAGGATGCTGTTCAGAAAGGTAAGAAACTTTTGGACAGGAACAAAATAAGAGTAATATGAAACTGGAACAAGTGAACAGCAAATGTACAAAGTGAGGAAGCTCGCCCGGACACCATGGGTCCCAATGTCCAGCAAGGAGTGTTGCATGTTTTAGAAATAATAAGGCAGGACATTATAGCAGATGTTGCCAGAGTAAACCAATTAATGTGCAAGAATTACAGGATGGAGAGGCAGTAGACCAAGAGTATTACATGAGGGAAGTGGTGTTGGAAGTTTATTGAAACCCATGGCACATTCAAATACAAGTGCAGAGCAAATCAACCAACTTCTAAATTGATATGGGTGGAGATGTACCTGCCATAGATAAAGCCACAAGAATTTAGGACTGTTGCTGTGTAAAATCAGGAAAAGACTGTATGGGGCGGGCAGAAATCCAATACCAGTGGAAGATAGTACCACAGCGCTTTGACCCTGGAAGAACAACAGGTCAATCAAGAAGTCTATGAGGTAAAAGAACAGCAAGTACCATTATTAGGACAACCTACAATTAAAGCACTAAACTTGTGTAAATACGAGAAGCAGCTGAGATAGAAAGACAAAAGGGGACAAAGGAAGAGGTGAAAGATAAGTCAAGCATGAGGGAATTGAATTACCTACTGTCCTTCAAGGGCTAGGTAAGTTCCTTCACAAATATCACATTGCGATAAAGGAAGATGCAGTCCTCTATGCAGTACTAGCCCGGAGGCATGTAGCTTTGCCACTAAGGGACAAGGTAAAAGACGAATTAGACAGAATGTTGGCAGAAGGAGTGATTGCACAAATACAGGCCACAATTGAGTGGTGCGTACTGATAGTGTGGTTCCAAAAAATTAGGAACTATCAGATTGTGTGTGGACTACACTGAAATGAATAAGTTTTAAAATAGAGAGAAACTAAAGCTTACATCAGTGAAATAATCACTGGCTCTGTTGCATGATATGAGGTCTTTCACAGTGTTGGATGCATCAAAATGATTTTGGCAGATTCCACTCACTAAGCGTAGTGTACTACTAATGACTTTCATCAAAGCATTCGGACATTACCATTTCAACACGCTGCCATTTGGACTTAGTTCAGACCCTGAACACTACCAGCACCAGATGCACACCATTATGAAAGGACTGCCAGGTATTGTCAATCACGTAGACGACGTATCAGTATGTGGTTGTGCAGAAAAGGAACACAATGGCAGGCTACGAACCGTGCTAGAGAGAATACGACAAAGAAAAGTGCACGCTTAAATGGCAGAGAGTGAAGTTCCTGGGACAAATAGTGAGTGAAGGGGAAGTGGGCCAGACCCAGATAAAACTGATGCAGTTACGAACATGCCAGATATTACGAACATTACTGAACCCAGAGGATTCATAGGTATGGTGAACTACCTGAGGAAGTTCATACCGAAGTTGGCATAGAAGACAGCCATTAAGATGCTTACTACAAAAGGACATGAAATAGGTCTGGGTAGAAACTCAGAGCGAAACTACTAGACAACTCAGAATAAGAGATAGCTAGCAACCACCACTAGTGTTCTACTCTCTAATGACACAAACATGGATAGCGGCAGATGCTTCCTCATATGGCCTGGGGAGTGTGTTGAAGCTGTGTCCTGAAGGTGTGTGGAAACTGGTAAAGCCTATGCATTTCGAAGAATGAGTGATGTGGAGAGACACTATGTGCAAATTGTCAAAGAGGGCATAGCTGTCACATGGGCATGCAAACGATTTAAGGACTACATGCTAGGAAGCAGGATAACCTTTGTGACAAACCATAAACCTCTGGTTACACTGTTGTCTAGTAAGCCAGTAGCAGAACTTACATTACAGTGTGACTGCAGAGAATGGTGATGTGCTTAATGCGCTTTGACTACAAAGTAGTACACGTTTTTGGTAAAGTATTGTTTGTACCCAATCCACTCTCAAGAGCTTCAGTGCACAAACCGAAGGTGCACAACAAAGAAGGGCTTGAGGAGGAGCTTTTCGTTGACATGGTACCACAAGCAACCCCGTTTACTGACTCATGCCTGCAGGAAATACAGTTATCACAGAACAAGGATGGGAAGTCACAAGCTCTGAAGGAATAAATTATACATGTGTTCAAGAAAGGGTCAGCATTTTGGCCATATAGGGGTCAGATGACATACCAAAAGGGGCTGATCATGTACGGGACACGTGTTCATTCCGCAAAGCTTGTGTTCGGAAATGTTGAGGAAAATACGTGAAGATCACATAGGGATCATAAAGTGTCGCCGGCGGGCGAACAAGTCGGTTTAGTGGCCGCACATTTCACAAGATATTAACAAGTGATGTAAGACAAAAATTCAGTCGCATATCAATCATATTTATAGTGTGCCTCGCTGTAACAGTTAGCCACACACAGATATATTCATCTCGCTCTCCTTCATGCTTTCTCACTATTCAAGGAATCAAATATTAAATTAACTTACCGCAGACAAGCTTCTAGGATTGGCAGTTCGCAGATGGGGTGCGAAGAGTGTTTTTGTAAATTTCTTATATTTTGTTTACAGTAACTGTCCTGGAAAGGTATCTGCATGCACATCTTTCACGTTCATGCTAATTATAGCACAGCAAGACCAATAAAGAAATGTTTCTTTTTCATTTCTTTAAAGGAGAAATACTGTAAAAATACAAATTCTTTGACCTTTCTAGTAAAAATTTTATAAAAATAAAAGCATCTGTTTCTGTCGTACATGAGACATATTGTAACCAATTTTAAATGTAGTGCTGAATATATTACTTTAGACAGTATTTTTGAAGCAGTAACTCAAAATACAGATACGTTAAATAGAGCCAAACACTATATGATATGACTGTTTTTAGTGAAAACTAAGATCCAGTATAATATTTTTGGAAGCACGTTTCTTAAAAGCAGTTTGTTAGCGGGTAAATGGCTGCAACACACTCAGAACGTATGAAAAGTAATTCCAACCTGCGCTGTATCAACATTAAGCAACCATTTCCAGAGCCAGATAAAAACTGTTGCTTTTAAAAGCAATTCAGTAACGGAATACGCATATGCTGATTAATATCAGTAAATAAATGGTCAAAATAATAAGAAGCTATATTACAATCAAGGGCGCTCACATACGATGGTTGTAATGACGCAGTATTATTAATTTTTGGGATACGCGGTTCATTTTCTTTAGTTTAACAGGGCTTCGTAATAGTTTATCGGTATTCAAAATTAAATCCGTGGTAGTTCATTTATCAGGCATCCGGTTGCCGTTTCGAAAGTCATAGTTTTCAGTACGCGTCATCATTAGATTAGAAACTTTCCGACTGTGTCATCAGGTTTTGTTCGAGAAGTTTGATATCTTTTAACTGACGATGCAGTTTGACTGGCTACACAGTTCGGCGAGCGTGGGAAAAGGAAGCCGGCCCACGCCAGGCCCTTATCTGAGGGAGAGGCGAGTGATACGCACGCAACATTCAGTGCTCCAGCAGTCTTTACCCAGCGACTTGCAGAGGCAGCATCAGGCGTGGCAAATAGCCCCCATACCGGCAACTTTAGTTTGCTCCTTTAATTCTCAGCAGGTGTGGGAGGTGGCTGTTTCTGTTTTTCTTCTTGCAAGGCAAGTTTTTGAGACGTAAATGAATTAATAAACAACTGTGGCGCTGCTCTGAACTTGTCTGTTTATCTGTGAACCTGTTTGTACTCGTCATACCTGAAGATCATATGTGAACTGTTCCAAGTGATTAATAAATAAAAGTACAGAACAAATAAACCAGAACTTGATTTCTTTATTTAATATTTAATTGGCACCTTTTTTTAAAAAGAGTTTCATGCTTCTACCCAACTGAGCTAACCGAGTGGTAACTTCCAGCCGTCAATACCTTGGCGTGCATCGTTACAAATATGGCGGCCCTTAACACTGTGGTGCCACGTTATTGATGTATTCTTCCGTGGATGAAATGGGAGTGTAATTTCTCCTCACCTCGTATATTCGTCCTGCTGCAGGTAGGCCGGCAAATACTTGAATACGGTCGAAATTTCGTAAGGTGCGTAAACCAGAAGAAATTTTTTCGGCAGATACAGTAAACAAATATGGCACCTAACGCGAGGCTGCCATGTTACAATTATGATGACCCAGCTGCGGGGCTCGAATAACCACACCTGAAGACTCGGAATCTACAAGCATTGAAACATCACTTCCCCAAGTTACTGCCAGTTCCAAACGTGTCTACGAGCTACGCAACACGATACCGGAAGTTCCAGTGACCGACGCCGAAGTTCCAGGTACGAGACGACTAAAACGGTAAGAAGTCAACATGCACGTCAGAAAATTCATTTATGGAGCCACCAGTTCAAGTAAATTCGCCAAGAGTTATTTTTGTTTATTTCGTGTACAGGTTAGGTTACTTTCGCCATGAGTTATTTTGTTTATTTGTTTATAGGTCGTAACTGAAATAAATAATGGCACAGTTTTCTTCAAATGACACAAAATGGACGTCAGAAATGTACAATCTCCTGTTATCAATACAGGAAAGACAACAGGAGAGTAATAAAGGTATTGACAGAATAATAAGGCTAGAAAACTGGGGGGTTGAAACGGAAAAGAATAAGTTAGGAAAGGTTTCAACGTTAACTGCCCCAAGTAAGGAGAATAAAAACTACAATGAAGTTAGTACTGGTTGTGATGATTTAAGTAAAGAAGTTAAAACTGAGGGGAGAAATTCAGAAGTTGTAAATGTTCACTCAGTTCCTATAAGAGACAATCAATTGCCGGCAGATTAATAATTTTGAAAAGAGTGTACCTAATGGTTGGGAAGTCAGTACGTTGAGGAGGAATGTAAGGGAGGAAGGGAGACTTCTGGTTAGGGGGGATCAACCAAATGGTTATTGTGAATTAAAGCTGCGAGAGGGATCAGCTGTTAAGTTGCAACAGGCAAAGGTTGCTGAGAGCAGAGTAAAATATTATATTGAGAGTAGGGGGTATCCTAGACTGAACCACTACAATGTGTTCAGGAAACAATTTGAATGGAGAAGACAAATATTGAAACTAGGGGACAGAAAGGTAGCGAGGAAGATGACCAGGAAAAAGAAGGGTAGATTAAAGACTGGGAAAAGGAAGAGGAAAAAGAGGGGTAGATATAGGACAGTAGGGAAGAGGAAGAGTGAGTGAGAGAGAGAGAGAGAGAGAGAGAGAGTGTGTGTGTGAGAGAGAGAGAGAGTTGGGGGGGGGGGTTATATTGAGATGGCAGTGAAAAATTCTACAGTATTAATAAACGTTATATATACACTTCATACTTTATTTCCAACTGTCTTAATTCCATGTAACTGTTTAGAAGTCAAGAAACATCAGTAATAATAATATTAGGTTGACTGCAGTTTTCTTGAAGTTGGTTGCAACATAATAATATTGTAGCAACACTCAAACTATTAAAACTTTGATCTTTAGGAGGGAGCCATGCTGTTTATATTATTATTTTTTAAGGATTTGATGGTACAAGTAATGTTTGCTTTGATGCTTTTGCCAACGCTACTGTATACATCTGAGACTAAAGTGTTTGTTTACTTTATTATTAGTAAAAACAAAATACACTTGTATGCATTTTATTTGGAATTTACCAGTAATTATTAATTGTTAAAGTTTGGCATTGCCATGTGTGAAAATTTTAGTTTATTCAGAATGTCTTGTAATGGTATTTTTAGTTCTGTGCGAGTGAAAATAAGCTCAGAATACAGTATTTATTCTGTAACATAACATGTCAGTTTCATGAAAATTATGTACAGAGAAGACTGGGTTTTTCTAAGAATTGTTTTGGAACTACAGTTAAACATTTTAGAATAAATTATTTTATTTTGCATTATTATATTCTGTATGAGTAAGTGTGATTATCAAATAGGCTCAAGGCAACTGCATATCAGTATACTGTGCATATAAATGAAAGGTTGTATTATATTTGTGAATTTTCTTTAAAAGTCTAGGTAGTTTTATTTCAAAATATCTACTTAAATTAATAATATTTTATTACCATATGTTATTGTTGAAGATAAGGCAATTGATAAGTCCTTGGTAAAAACTAGAATACAAAAATAGTGGTCCTCAAGCTATCATGGGCTAGTTGTGTTCATACCTGTGTGTGGTTTTTTCTAGCATAACCATGACTGTCGAATCGTAAAATATTCATGAATTATAATGTAATATTGTCAAGAAAATTTAACTGTATAAGCAGTAGTGTGAGTTGCTAATTAATCTAAGGAAAATGTTCTAATAGTATGAATAAAAGGAAAGTTTTTGTATTAGTGAAGATTATGTGAAATGTAAAAAGTTGTGTTATTGCAACTATTGGGATTTATTTAAGCAGAGTACTGAACACGAAGTGCTATATGCCTATTAATTAGTTTCATGTTTTCAATTTGATGAAACTTAACCTTGAAATTACCCTGTGTTAATGTAAAGAGTCATATAATTACTGTTATTTTGCATTCAGAGTTGATAGATGAAAGTTAATTTTTGAATAAGGTTAATTAAGGATGCAGTACATGTTGTCTAAAGGTTGAGGTGTTGTATGGTATTGAGCCTTAATAAGTATACAAAAGTAAGGGTAAAAGGTTGCTTCAGTTTTATGGTGTCCTGGGATCAGTGGCACAAGGAGTAAGTTTATAGGGGCTGGGACAGGTCTGGGGCACTTTTTTACTGTCAGCACTGACCTAGTGAAAGGCAGTCGCAGTGGCGTTTATTTTTTGTCAGCACTGGCCTAATGTAAGGCAGTTGCAGTGGCATATAGTTATGGGCAGACCTGGGTCACCTTTTGGAAGTGTGTGTGATGATCCCAGGGAAGAACCAGAGGAACGAGCAGCCCACAAGGAACCATCTATGTCATAGGTAATGAAGACACCCTCAACAACAAATTATAACAACATGTGACTAAAAACAGTGAAATGTATGATTTTCTTGTAGCATCCCAGCATCTTGTCGCTCTTCTTTACTTCTTTAACAGTGAAGTGAATATTTTACAGTATGAGTTTAATTACCACCTTGTAAATGTAAATTGTTGTCAAGGAGCAGAGGCACAGTGGTTTACAGAGTAACTGCATACAAGATAGGTTTCGCTTTGGGGAAGATTTCTTCAAAATATATCCCAAATTGAGGGGGGTAATGTAATGACGCAGTATGATTCATTTTCGCGATACGCGGTTCATCTTCTTTAGTTTAAAAGGGCTCCGTAATAGTTTATCTGTATTCAAAATTAAATCCATGGTAGTACGTTTATCAGGCATCCGGTTACCATTTCGAAAGTCATAGTTTTCAATACGCGTCATCATTAGATTAGAAACTTTCCGACTGTGTCATCAGGTTTTGTTCGAGAAGTTTGATTATATTTTAACTGACGATGCAGTTTGAATGGCTACACAGTTCGGCGAGCGTGGGAAAAGGAAGCCGGCTCACGCCAGGCCCTTATCTGAGGGAGAGGCGAGTGATAGGCACGCAACAAATACTGAGTGTGCCTATCACCGGCAGAGCAGTCAACATTCAGTGCTCCAGCAGTCTTCACCCAGCGACTTGCCGAGGCAGCGTCAGGTGTGGCAAATAGCCCCCATACCGGCAACTTTAGTTTGCTCCTTTAATTCTCAGCAGGTGTGGGAGGTGGCTGTCTCTGTTTTTCTTCTTGTGAGGCAAGTTTTCAAGATGTAAATGAATTAATAAACGACTGTGGCGCTGCTCTGTACTTGTCTGTTTATCTGTGAACCTGTTCGTACTCGTCATACCTGACGATCATATGTGAACTGTTCCAAGTAATTAATAAATAAAATTATAGAAAATATAAACCAGAACTTGATTTCTTTATTTAATATTTAATTTGCACCTTTTTTTTTTTAAAGAGTTTCATACTTTTACCCAACTGAGCTAACAGAGTGGTAACTTCCAGCCGTCAATACCTTGACGTGCATCGTTACAAATATGGCGGCCCTTAACACCGTGGTGCCATGTTACAAATATGGCGCCTAACGCGAGGCTGCCACGTTACAAGGAGTAAAGAGGAGCTTTTGGCCCTTCCACTGGTAAAGATGTGTTCTGTATTTTACAGAATTTTTCAATGACTATAATCTGAAAAATATGTGCAAATTTTACAAGGTCACTTTACTCATCTTCTGTACTTGTTTAAAAATAAAAGTAACTTAACTTTAAGTTCTGGCATAAAGAAAAAATAGTTTTTATAATAATAAGTATGCTGTTTTCTTAGACATATACTCTGATCCCTCCCTTCTTCTGGACAACTAAAGATAAGACGCTCTTGATTACAAGGAATATCATTGTTTTGTGTACCTTCAACTGCATGTTATTAAATCTTCTATTTTTATTAACTAAGTCTTTCACTAACAAATTCCAACAGCATATTTTATTTAACAAATGAAGTAATAAAGGGAAATAAAAAATAAGCATAATTTTAATACAACATACACAGGATTTTAAAAATCATAAATACGAAACTCGTCCTAAATAATTGTAAATAAACAAAAATGGCTTCCTCCCTAAGATATTATGTTTTTGAATGTTTCTTGGCTTAATTTTCTTTGTAAACATACATAGGCTGGTTTACTACTGTTCTGTTGATGCATATGTTTTATAAACTAAAATATGTTTTCAGTAGAATCATTATAATGAATAAAACCTTGTGGGTTTCTCATTTAAGATAAATATTTGTTTAGGATATCATGGAAGAAAAACATAGGAAAAACGGAAGTCGAGTCATGAATTCAGGAAAGAGAAAGAAGCTCGGCACAGAGAGAAGAAATTGCAATACCATCTGGAAAACTTACAAATTTCTGTGTGTTAACATCACAGACCTCTAAAAACACTGCTATTGCTACTCCTATATCCTCTGCAAAAGATTAAGAAATGGGTATGGTAAATGTTGAGATTAAAAATTATTGAATATGAAGATGAATAGGAGCGAAATGTGAATGAACTGGGGCAAGTAAAAAGTACTGTTTTGTATTAAATAGTTGAGAATATTGATAATACTGGTGCAGGTGGTAATGGTTTAAAGTAAAAAGAAGATGACTTACAAGATGCAAGTGTGGTTAATTTGTTTAAGAAACCTTGACAAAACAGCTTGGATCATATCTTTTTCATTTCATCCAGTCCAACCATTGGGACAGATGAATGCAAGCTCCCTCCCATCCCTGCCATTTATTGATGGAATTTTTCATGTTAAACATAGTGATGATCAAATTTTCAAGTGTAACTGGTTAAGTTACAATGTAAACAACCAAAAATTGTATTGCAGCATGTGTCTTGCTTCCACTGATGGGTCCTATGTTTTTGGTCAAGGCTTTGGCCGCTATAGGCGTTTGAGTCAAACAATTGAAGAACATGATAAATGAAATGCTCACATAGCGTCAGTTAAAACTTACAACACACATAAACAAGGAATGACAATTGAAACCATGCTTTTTGAAACACAACTAGGAGAAAGAAAATAAATAATGGAAAGCAAAAATGTTTTGTCCGGTGTTATTGATGTGATAAAGTTTATTGGGAAACAGGGTCTTGCTTTCCGAGGGAAGGAGGAAAGTGTCTACAGTGTTAACGATACTTCTGTAAATCATGGAAATTTCTTGGAAAATTTTCTTTTGCTCTCTAATTATAATGATGACTTAGCAAAGCATATGAAGAAAGTGACAGAAAAGTAAATCTGCACTTGAAACAAGAATACAGCAAGAAAAAAATGGAAGTGGCAGAGGCAGTCGGGTTAAAGTTTCTTAGTAAGACGACTGTTACAAAGATAATAAACATTATCAAGCTTGTAATCCATGGTGAAATCACGAAAGAAGTACAGCAATCAAAGATTTTTTCTGTGTTAATGGACACGACCATGGACATGTCAGGCTATTTATTACCAGTGCATTATAGTAGTAAGATATCGTTTCGGAAAAGAAGTGGAGGAGAGAGTCATCGGGTTGAAGTGTGTCCAGTCTACTAAAGGGGAATATCTGTTTAATACCTTTCTGGACATTTTGAATAATGCAAGACTTGTAGAAAATTGCATAGCAAATGCATTTGATGGTGCTTCAAACATGAGTGGTGAGTATTCTGGTTCCTCAAGGACTCACACAAGAGATTAAATGTGTACCTACAGCAGAATCAAAGAGTACTTTTAGCTGCCATTGGAGTCACTAGGTGGATGTCAAAAAGTGATGCAACAATCAAAATTTTTGGTCGCTTCCATTACTGATTTGACACCAAAGAAATAGACAAAACATCACAACCAGAAACTGTTGGAAACTTGTTCTGCTGCACAAAATGGATTGAAGGATGTCAGGCACCCATTCGATCAAGTGGTTAGTGCTGCGAATAGGTTTGTGTCAGTTACGTCAGGAAGGTTAGATATAAAGATGGAAGAAGATCCTTCTCTGGATGTGGAAAGTCTCTATCTTGAAATGGAGCTACCTTGTAAGAGAGTAAGAAATGTCAAGAAAATGCCAGACAAATTGGCAGAAGATGAAACAGCTTCATGTGAAATGGATAGGTTCCAAATTAAAATTTTCAATGTTGTTATTGAATGCTTGACTAAAGTATGACGAGCAGATTCGCTGATCAAAAGAACCTATTTCTAGACCTCATATGTTTTGATCCACGGAGGTTCTCTGAACTCAAACGAGGTTTACCCCCAAATGTGTTGACAAAACTTGTGATTTAGTGCCTTATGTTGAAAAAGGTAATTAACTGAAGAGCTACAATCGTTTGTACAAGATTGGCCCCATATATACTGAAAACTGAAAGGAGAACTTACTATGGATGTTGCAGTGGATGAAGAAAATGAAGCAAGGACATGTAGAATGCAAGATCCCTGCAAGGTATGCATAAACAATGCATATAAAGTGTTTTGTGACTACAACATGTACAGTCTCTTTTACACAAAATTTAGTAAGTTTACAAATATCTGCTCACAATACCTTTAACTAAGGTAAGTTGTGAGCAAGATTTTTCTAAGCTTAATTAAACTAATCAAAACAAGGCTACACAGTAATCTGACAAATGAGAATCTGAAAGTATTTGTCATAATGCAGTGTGAGAGAGACAAGCTTTCAGCAATTGACAATGACGATGTTATCAATAGACCCTGCGAAGAAAGTAATGAACTGAAACCACTTTTGGCACTGTAGAAAATGCATATAGTTTCTGTAATTCTTGACTTTTTTAAAGACATTTTGCACAGTCTGACCTTATTTTAGTGTAAGTTTTCAGAGTAAGTACCATTTTATTGTTGCACCTGAGCAAGTTATTTCGTTAAGTTCTATTTAAATGATTTTTGACTTTTCTAATACTGTGTTGCAACACAATTAATAAACTTAAGTGTAAAATCAGTTAAATAGAGTTGAAGACACGAAAGGAGAAAATATTGTAAAAATTAATATGCATTTTCTTAAATTTGTTCCTTACATTCTAGATATAGTTCCAGTTTTTCAGATCAGGATTTAATTTTCGTATTATTCAATAAACATGAAACAAATTTTCACTCTTGCACAGTATTTAAGTATGTCTTGAGCTACATACAAAAACAAAATAATATTTTTTGTAATTTCTTTAAATGCCATTCATTTGAATTATTGTTAAATATCATTGGGGATACCAATGCTTCTATTTGTCTTTTATACAACTTGGAAGATTAACTGCAGAGCTACGTAACTAAATATTAAATAATCAGAAAGTTTATTTAGGCTGTTTTTTCTGTTGAAATGTTTTGTATTTAGAAGCAATAAAAATTGCACAGTTAACAATTTTTTACTATGTGAAAATATTTTGCGCCCTCCGAAAATCCACGGGTTGTACCTTTTTAGAAGGTCCAGTCCGACCCTGACTGTTACAGATTGTGGGATCCTCAAACAAGAAAAATTGTAATAGTTAGAAATGGCATATTTGACGAGTTTTGGAAAGACACATAATCAAACTTTCAGAAAGATGACGAAGGTCAAAAAATGAAGCTGGTACCAACAAAAGAATGTGAAGATGACAGTGTTTCCAAAAATAAATCACCAGAGACACAAAGAAGACAATGAACTAGACAGTTATCCAAATACCTGTAAGATTTTGAGCTTGATGTTTTGCTAGCCTTATCTGCTGGAGATACTTGTTGAAGGCAAGTGCCAGTTAATTATGAAGATGCCATCAACAGATGTAATGGGTGGAAAATAGCTGTTGAGGAAGAACTATCATCACTAGGAAAAAATTATACTTGGGAAACAGTCTATAAAGACCAACAGATGTTACCATGATTGATTCACAATGGGCATTTACATAAAAAATGGTAAAATCGGCCAAAGAATCAAGAAATCAAGACCGTAGCAAAAGGATATAAATAGCCCTCACTAGAAGACGACTATGTTTTTGCACCAGTTGCAAGGATAACAATTCTAAGAATTTTAATATCGGTTGCTGTTGAAAAGGATCTTTACATGAAACAGTTTGATGTTAAATCAGCATTTTTAAAAAGTCCTCTGAAAGAAACTTTGCACATGAAGCCTCCAGATGGTTTAAAAAGTGAAAGTGATGAAGTGTGCGAGTTAGTGAAATTCCTGTATGGTTTGTTTTAAAGTCCTAAATGCTGAAATAACTATAATGGTGCCTGCTTACAAGAATTGCGTTTTGAATGGAGTAAATCTGATCCTTGTTTGTACTTTAATGGGGTCACATATATGTTGATATGGGTATATTACTTTATATTGGTTTCAGGTTCAATGACAGATTTGGAAATTGTTAATAAATGCTTAATGTCAGACGTAGAGATGAGAGAATTAGGTTAAGATTAAAAATTAAGAGTTCTTTGAATTTAATATTGTTAAACATCAATGTAAAATAACTGTGAGTCAGAAGGGCTTGGTGCATAAAATTCTGACACTATATAATACATTGAATTGTAAAGTTTCTACAGTTACCATGGAAACCCAAATTAGATTTAAAGAAAGAAGAGAAATTTTCAAATTTGAACCTTCTTTACAAAGAATTGAAAGGAACTCATGTATTTCATGTTTGCAACTAGGCCTGATTTGTGTTACACTGTTTCATACTTTGGTTGGTTCCAAATTTTCTAAGCTAACCATCACTGGGTACAACTAAAACAGTGCTCCACTACTTGAAGTACACTGAGAACCTTGTATTAGTTTTTGAGAAAAGTAATGTTGTAGAATTGAAGGTTCATTTGTATGTAGACTCTGATTTCGCTTCTGATTCAAATTACAGAAAAAATGTTTCAGGTTGGGTTGTCAAACTAAAAAACAATACAATAAGTTGGTGTTCCAAGAAACAGCCTGTAGTTGCTTTAATTAGTAGTGAAGCAGAATATTATGCACTGTCTCAATGTATAATGGAACGTTTGTTCATTAGTAATTTATTGTTTGAGATGCATAGAACAGTAGATTCTATCTATATATAGTAAACCCCTGATTAATCAGGACCAAAGAAAACACGAATAAGCGAATTCGTATTAAAAAACCCAGATAATCAAATTTACACATTTTTACTATTAATAGAACAGTGATATTGACTCTGAAAATCATGATAAAACACAGCACCTATTATACACTTCAAAGCAACACAAATAACACATTTAAAGTACTGTACTGCATGTAGTACAGTACACAATACTTTATCTGATGTTTATGTTGCACCGAGTGTAGTGTAATTCATGGTGCATCGAGTATACACACCTGCACCGGTGCCAGGTGGATGGCACGGAGCGATAAGCGGTGCATAGTGTGTGTGTGTTGCTTCCTCAACATGCACACATACCTGTCCTTTAGATGGTAGAGTGAGTTGAAAGTTTAGAATACAATGCAGTAAAGACAATAACAGGACTTAAATGAGGCAACCTAACGTTAACTTTTGCTAAAACAAGGAAAACACATTTTTAAAAAAAATTCTACATTCACTTATTTCAAAGTTTGTGACAACCATAATGAATTTTAAAAAAAAAGTAACCACTCGCCTCTATCAATAAGTGTAGGCTGCATTTTCATTTGTTCTCAATAGACTGGGTTGAAACGTCTTAGATTTCTGTACATCTTTAATTACTAGCAACCTATTTAAATTTTACTGACTTACACACACATGCATGCACACACACATGCACACACATACAAAAGTTTAAAAATTCTGAACTGTTAAGTTTTTTGTAAACATTAAAAACTTGAAATGAAAAAATTTAAGAAAAGTTAAACCGTGCCTTTCTTGAAAAAGTCTGCATTTTTTTTTTGTTTGGCACTGGTATTGATGTTTTTGTTTATAACATACCATGCTAAAATTTTTTTATATTGTTTATAACTTTTCCGTGATAGTTGAAACGGTCCTTTTACGCTTTGTTGACATTGTGAAAACGACCCTACAAATAGTGAACAACTACTGTGCCAGAGCGATCAATAAGTTTGCAAGACGTGGTGTTGGGGTGGTAACTACGATGAGTGCAATCAGATACATGCTTCAACAGGCAGAAATGGATGACTCACGCAGGTCTCTGTGACAGGCTGACAGTTTAAAGAGATAAACATCAGCTCACGTGGCACAGCGATAGACGTATATGGTACAGCTGCTTGTTAAACGACACAAGTTACAGCATCACCTTACCACAAAAGTTACAGTAGACGTTGAAAAAAGTCAAAAAGCAGCACAGATAAGCCAAAAACTGGTTAAGTGAAGCACGAATAAACGGGAGTATACTGTATATGAGGACAACCAGTCTGCCATTAAAATGGCACAAACATTTGAAACAAAACATTCCAAACATGTTGATGTGAAATATAATTTTGTGAAAGATCCTATTACAAATGGGAAAATGAAAAAGTTGTGTGTTGATAGAAATAATCAGCTAGCAAATATGATGACCAAATCTTTGTCAGTAGTTAAAGCTGATCATTTTGTAAAATAATTAAACCCATGTTAGCTATAACCTTGAATATAATGGCAGAATTGCGGTGGGATGATTTAGGTCATTTCTGATAAGTAGGGATTTTTGTGATAACTTTGGTTATGTGTTTTGTTGAAAGGTTGGCCATATCCTGTTGCTGTTTGTCTATGGCAGGAGTTATGTAGCCTCGCTGTGCATATTGTGTAGTTTCTGATTGCATTTTGCTACGAGTGTATAAATGTGTGCTGCTGCAAATATACAGTTTCTCCAAAACATTTCATATTTCTTCTTTTCCAAACTAATAACATCAACTTGATGACAATTCAATACATTTTGTTTAACAATTGATCTGTGTGCCAACAAATTAGCATTTGCTACGTACAGAAACTATTCACATAAGTTTAACAAATATGAATGGTTCTGTTCATGCAAATCAGTTAAAGGAAATTATGCAATAATTCAGTAAGTGTACGAAAGCACTTAAGAAATATTTCAAGTAAATACATAAAACTTAAAATTTCAAATGTTGTAAAAGCTTTTTATTTATTATAAAGCTGAGATATTTCATATTATTTTAATTACTGCATAATTAAAAACATAGCATTTACAATCTATGTTTTTTACAATATTTAAATTTTTTAATATAAAAAGTTTTTTCAGATTTGTTTGGCATTAGCTGTGTAAGAGAGGTAAATGGGAATGAGGACATACATATATGTATGCAAACTTATGTTCAAATGCAGGCATGCATTTTATTTACATATGTGCATAGGCACATACACAAATATTAAGAAAAGCTGTCTTTCCTAAAAAAAAATGAGTTACAAAAATTATATATTTAAAACAAAGTCTTACAAACCAGTTACATTAAAACAACTGAAATAAATATTAAGCATTTTCCTCACCTTATGAGCATTTTCCAGAGGTTCTGCACCTTTTATAAGTATACCATTCAGTGCACCTACACCAGTTCCGACCATGACAGCTGTTGGAGTGGCTAGACCCAATGCACAAGGACATGCTATGGCCAGGACACTCAGTGCACAACGAAATGCATACTGAAAAATGATTTCTTCACGGTTTAAACCATCTTTTTCTTTATCCTAATTGGACAATACAAACAGTTTCCATGAGTGACAAAAAATAAACATAAAATTACATTCCTTTTTTTTCAAAGTAGTATTATATGGTTAACATTTCCTTAATTTATACAGAGTGTCACAGGATCATTGCGACAAACTTCTAGGGGTGATAGGTGATGTAATGAGGAATAACTTCTGTCAGTGAATGGATGTCCAGTTCTATCATCACATTACAATACACAGAACTGTGTTGCTGTTGCTGTTTGAGTCTAAACAGTTATTTTGTGTTTACAGTGACTCCACTTCATAAACCAGACTAGTCATGGATGGTTATTCATCATTATAACTGGCAGATATGCATACGCTGTATGGTGAAGCTAGAGTAGGCACGTAGCAGCACATCCTTATCAGAAACACTTCCCCAACAGATGGCAGCCACATCACACACTGTTCCAGAGACTACATCAGCGACTGCGCAACAGTGACTGCACGAGTATGGAACCTTCCATCTACCGCATCAGCGCAAAAGGTGTTTGTATGCTGCATTTTCAAGAGGAAGTACTGGACAAAGTTAAGGAGAACATGTCCACAAGCACACGTGTGATCGCTCACAGTAAGTACATAAGCCACACCTTCATCTGGAGAGTACTCTGTCAGTACAGACTACATCTATTATATGTGCAAAGGTATAGGCACTTGGACCAGCTGACTTCGAGCCCCATATGTGGTTCACACAGTGGTTTATGCAATAGTGCATTGCCAAGCCAGAGTTTGCATAGTGTGTGTTCTTTACAGATGAAGCCTGTTTTAAGAGGGATAGCTATTTCAATACCCACAACAGCAACGTATGGGCAGAAAAAATCCACATGAAGTGGTGGCCACACATCATCAACTGTTTGCGGTGAATGTGCAGGCTGGCATCGTCCACGAACAAGTTATTGGATCCTTTATCCTTCCAGCTCGTTTAGACGGCCAGGAATATCACTACTTTCTGGCAAATGAGCTACCCCAGCTGCTAGAAGATGTGCAGCTGAATGAACGAGTCAACATGTGGTTTCAACATGATGGTGCCCCACCGCATTTCAACCGTCGTGTTCGTCAACAACTCACTGACACATTTAATGTTAAATTGATTGGGAGAGGTGGCTTTGTGCCGTGACCACCTCTTCCTGTGGGGCCACATCACTCTAAGCATGTGAAGAACCACAATGTTCTCGTAGAATAAATACAAGTAGCATGCAACACAGTTCAAATCACTCCTGGCATCTTTGATGGGGTCCGCCAAGCAATGCATCAGTGTTGCAATGTCTGCAATCAAGCGGAGGGCCCCCATTTTAAGCACCAACTTTAGGTTAATGTATGGAAATGTGTAACAGGCAGTCAATAAAGTACTGCAACCTACAAACAAATTACCACCACCCCTACAGTACTACATCAAATACCACTGTTTCCTGGGAGGTAAGAAGCTGGTGCCTGTTGTGTGCAATGCTAACTGCTGCCCTGCCAGGTGTCATAACATGTTGAACAAAGACACCTAGCATCTAAACGGGGCATCTCCAGATATCCATTCTCTGATAAAAATTGTTCCTCATTATATTCCTTATCACCCCTAAGATGTTTGTCAAAATGATCCTGCGACATCCCCCCCTTTCACTCTCACTCTCACACTTTCTCTTTCTCTCTCTCTCACTCTCTCTCTCTCTCTCTGTATATATTGTTACATGTCGTGCTTTGCATTGCTCGAGTGAGCAAAGAGAGTTTGGAGGACAGAGTAGTGATATGATATCGGGCGGCGAGTCATAGGGGAATGTTTGATTGACAGGCGAGCAATAATCCTACCAGGGTTTTGAGTTATAAAGATATTCCACTGCGGTATTCCTTTGGCGGCTCAAGTGCTTCTGACCTTCAGTGGATAGAATTTCTGCGTTTATCTGAAGAATTTTCTGGTTTACTGACCTCATTTCTCTCAGCGTGACTCGGGGTGCGTTGAACTTTCTACATGGTCAGGGCGGCTGATATATAATTGTGATGGGCCTCAGAGTCAAGAGTTTAAAAGAGTCAGGAGTCTGGGCGATTGTGCGACATTAGGTGATAAACGACAAGCTAGAAGAGTAAAAAGTAGTGCCGGAAGTCACCAGCGGAAGGAAAAATCTGCGACTGCGATCATCAGAGCAGTGAAGAGTGCGACCGGCAGGCTGGACTATTGGACTGGATGCGTGAGTGAAAAACTGTACAAATTATGGCAACAGACAGACTGAACGTAAGATAATGATGAGTATGAGTTAATCGACTATAACCAAACAGAGACATTAAAGATTTTGTACATCTTCTTGTGGCAGTGATTATCGCCTTGGCGGAATTAAAACTAAGCTTACCTAGTTGAGCTTTCAAGTCAAAGAATAAGAACGAAATTACATGAAGTGAGATCAGGTAAGTATGGAGGATGCAACGACACAGTAACCTGTAGTAGGACACTTACGATGAATTGCATTGCACAAACTATGAACAATCTCCACGTAGTAGATTTTGTTTACAATTGCTCCTTGTGGGATGAATTCCATGTAAACAATGCCCAATGAGTCAAAGAATAGTTCAAACATCATCTTGCCTTTTGACCGGTCTTGTTGCAGTTTTTTTATTTTCCATTGTGGTGATGGTGATTTGTAGGTGGCCGATTGTTGCTTCAGTTGCGAATCGTACAGATAACACCATGTTTCATCCCCTGTTATGATCTGATTGAGAAATGCCCCATCGTTGTCAACACTATTGATCAAGTCACTGCAAATGGTCATGCGACTGTCACGTTTGTCTTGTGTCAGGGTTCATGGTACACCATGCTTCTTTGTCGATAATTAGCGAGTCTCCAATTCTCTGAATAATGTAGTTCAATGTATCTTTAACCTTTGAGGCTTGCTTCAGAGTTACATCTTCATCTCTGATATCAGGATAGCCAGCCAGGCTCAATAGTTTCCCACCAGAAACTTTGTTCTAGAGTGGCCCACATTCTTCTTGACCATGCAAACCAATAAACTTTGCACCATGGCTTAACAAATTCAAATTACTTATATTTTACAACCAATGTCATTATTTATTCTTATAAAAACTAGGCAAAAAGTATGCACAACAAGAGATTCGTATAATAGACAGGAAAAAAAAGTGTTACCAACTTCACTACACAAATTCTCATTATAAAATTAAATCAATAATACATGCTCACAGCGGGCACAAGTGGTGGCACATGCCTATTCCTTGACAGCTGCTGAAAGGCTAGTTGAACCTCCTACAGTAACTGTGAGTCATACCTCGTTGTTTAGCAAAACCCTATTCATGAAATCCCTGGACACCCTGCCTCTGGTGTCCACTATCATGCTCCGGCACATATTCAATTTTCTCATTAGTTGTGATAAATTGCATAACCTCCAAATAGTGTCTGAACAGGTATTCGTGCAGTCTCTGGTCATCAAATGCATGGGTTTGGCATTACAGTTTGTAACAGAAATTATACATATTATGTAAGGTTATCAGCAATTCAAAGCAAAACTACTTGTAAATGTCTTACCAACTTGAGTAATGGAGCAATGTAAATGGGAGTATGTCAACCAGTTCCAATGACCTGAGTCTCAGCATGCCGTTATTCAATCTGTTGTTGAGTATGATCGAGGTTGATGCTGTGTGTTGGTAAAAACTATTTTGGACAACATGTCCGGTAACTACACACAATTGGGTCATGTCATTAACCACTGTTCTGTTCCTTGTATCTCAGCTGAGCAACTGCACTGTTTTCGCTGTAGGCATCTAGGACACAAAAGGTTTGAATGTCTGGAAATGGACCGTAATTGGTAATTTGTGCGCGGCATCCAGCCGGAAGAAGAAATGCATTGGTGCGCCACTGGACTGCTTGGTAGACACATTCTGGTGTGGCGAACACCATTTTTCTCTTATGGACACTGGTGCGTCTCACAGTTTTATCAATAATACATTTTATGAATTTCTTTGTTCTTGTAACCCTCATCTCCAAAAACGTCTCAGTACTGATATTCGTCTTACAGTTTGTGTGGCCGATGGTCAGGTAATCAGTTGTAATAATAATGGTGAATAACATTTCAAAATAGATTATTTCTCTTGGGCATTCAAGTTTTGTGTAATCCTTAACTCAATAACCAAAGTTGTGTTGGGGTTAGATTTCTTGAGTGCTGCTAGAGCTACCGTAAACCCCTCTTCAGCCAGGCTGACATTCTACTTTGCCCTTGAGCAACCTGTGGATCTGTATATCCAAGCTGGTAGAGGCCTATAATGTGTTCTCATCACGCGGAAGGAGCAACCCGGGATTAAGTTCATAGGCGGGTTGCCGAATTACTTGGCAAACATTCTGATGTCATTATGACGCAAATTGCGAAATGGTATGATTTGCCACATTGTTTCTTGTTAAAGGATGAAGTACCAGTCAGTAATGCATATATACATTGCTCACAGCATTAACTGAAGGCTTTTTGTGACATTATCGACAAATTGTTACGAGCAGGTGTCATTTCACCATCTGTCAAAATATGCTTCGCCAGCTTTCTTGGTGGCAAAACGAGATGCAGGTTATAAAAAGGTGGTGAATTATAGGGCACTAAATTATAAAATTGATTTGGACCCTTTTCCTGCTTCGACTGTTGATTTTACTCTATAATAAAGAGTGAAAGCAAAAATATTTTCAGTTATTGATCTAAATGCAAGTTCTCACCAATGTTTTTTGCACACCATGGTCTCAGTTTGAATATAATTCAATACCCATAGGAGCAAACTTTGGTACTCAGGCATTATCTTTTGTGCTTAATCATGCCCTTGCAAATTTCTAATTTAATGTTGTTTTTAATTATGTAGACAACATTATATTGTACAGCAAAAATCTAGAAAAACATACTCAGTATTTGGATCAAGTACTGAGATGTTTGCAGGAAGCCAGTCTTACAGTAAATCCCAAGAAGGTGTCGTGCGCTAAGAATAATGTTACCTTTTTGGGTTATGTAGTGAGTTAAGGTCGTTTGTTGCTGGACCCTGGTAGGGTGGCTGCAATGGGGAACTTCCCAAAGGTAGAAGAACTTAAAAGGTGTCATGCTACACTTTGTGTGTATGATGGGTTATTGTGCACGTTTTATATTTAATTTTGCAAAATAGCCACACTATTTAACCACCTGAAATGCAAAAACCCAGAATTTGTATGGGGTTCTGAAAAAGAAGGTGCTGTTACCACTTTGAAAAAGGAATTGAGTAGCACTCCGGTCTTGTACTTAGTAGATTTCCAAAAGCCAATTGTTAACTGATGCAGAAAGAATGTTAGGCTTACGAGAGAGAAGCACTGGCATGCTCATTTGGGGTGGAAAAATTTTAAGACCTACCTGGATGTGAGTCTGACCTGTACATGGAAAATCAGGCCTTCAGTTGGCTGTTTGGTCATGCTGATCAATTTGGTAAATTAGGATGATGGGTATATAGACTAATAAGGTTCAGTTTTAAGGTATATCAAACAAAGGAAACTGAAAATGTAGTGGCAGATACTCCATCCCGCATATTCAATGAGAATGAAGATGCACACTACTTGTGATGCTTTCATGGTTCCCCCGAACACATTTTTAACATTAAAAATGAACAAATAAATGATCACTTTTGAAGAACAGTGATGAACAATATTAAATATGGCAAACCAATTCCATACATAATGATAGATGGATTTTTAGTTTAAACAGGGAAATCAGGGAAGGAATGTAAGACTATGGTTACTTAGATTTTTTGCATTAATACATTATTTTAATTCTTTTGTTTTTGATTACACTTGGGCCAGAAGACATATGCAAAGCTTATGGCAAAATTCTATTGGCCTAGTATTAAAGAGTATGTTACTTCCTATGTCTACAGTTTCGAAGATTGTTAGAGATATAAGCCAGCTAGGAACACCTTGGTGTGTTTTCATGTGGTGGACACCCAAACTTTGCTTGGGAGACCATGCATGTTGACATTTTTGGACCACTGACCTAGACGATTGACCTGGTCTAAGCAACAAAATAAATTGTGTAGTGATTCTTTTAGAAACTTTTCCCAAGTTTGTCATGTTTTCTCCATGAAATATGAAGGCTTCTACCATTGTTAATACCTTGTCTAAAGGAGTAGTGACTTCCTTTGAGGCTCCTGTGAATATTGTGTCTGACAATATCTCATATTTTTAATAACTCATTTTCAAAGCTATGTGTTTTCAGTGGTTGATCAAATTCATAACTAGAAGTCCTTATTTTCCTAAGGATAACAAGGTGGAGCATTTATGATAGAAATCTTAAAATCTGTTTCATCATCTTCTATCAACAGGGTCAACAGTACTGGGATGAAAATGTTGACATCATCAACATTGGGTTTAACTCCATCTGTCACTGCTTAACCAATACCACAACTGTCATTGTCTTCTTTGAGAGGGAACTGATACATCTAATCCTCAACATCTGGAGAATTCCCTCATCATCTACTCCCCTTGATGAGGAAGCCCGAAAGCAGCTGATTTAATTGGTTCATGAGCATTTGGTTAAAGCCAAAGGTGAAGTGGTAGCTTGGTATAATATTAATTGTAGTGCTCCCTCTTTCCGGGTTGGAGACTTGGTATGGTGTAAGAACTTTCAGCTCCCATCAACAGCAGATCTCATCAGCAGTAAGTAACTTCCTTCCTATATAGGCCAATATAAGGTGTTAAAAATTTTTAAACCAAAATTCTGTTTTCTTGGTTCAACCCAATACCAATAAGCCTTTCAGGAAGCCACACATCTATTCAACTAAAGCCCATGCAACCCTAAGGTGTAAAATAGTGGCTCTAGCATTCATGTTTGGGTTAATAGTGTCATTTCATTCATATAATGCTTCACTAAATTCTAGTATTATTGAAAGTTAGGTCTAGCTAGAGTTTTATGTTAAGTTTTGATGTACTGCAGTTGCTTAATATTATGTATGTACCTGTTATTGCATTATATACAGTGCATTATTAGCTTAAGGCCCCCGTCTACCTTGAACTTTTCCCACGTTTAGGCCGAGAAGCGCGGGAGTGATAAGGGCGACACTGCCACGCGCATAAAGTACACCATCGCCGCTAAGCGCAAGGCTCTGAACTGACGTGCAGTGTTCTCGTCGTGCTGCGTGTACCTATGGGACTTTCAGCGGTGACCATATAATTTTATTAGTGGGAAGTCTTTAGGAAGGTTCAGTGCAGGCCCCTATAGTAGTTTTGTATGTATCTGATGCGTGCATTTTGAGCTACAGCGCCTTGGAAAGGCCGTTTTTACGGTTTTGGAGTACTCTGAATTGATGTTTCTAACGTACGTGATATTTTGAAAGGACTTAACAGCTCTCGTCTGAAGTGTGTGTTCTTTTCGTAGATCAGCACGTTGGACGCACACTTAATAGTTTCTTTGAAAAACGTGTATTTCGAACACTCTGCAACACAGTTCAAGCGCCAGGTAGACGGGCGCCTTAAGAACATATCAGCAATATTTCTGCTTTGGATATGTTTATTGCATGTTAAGGAAATTCAGGTTCTATTGCGTAAGTTATAAATTTAATGAGCACAATGTGTACTTTTGATGTAGTCAGTTCTGTATTCTGCCCCTTTGGTTTATAAATTTTGACATGGAGCTATTTCTGTAATTGCATACATAATATTGATTCTGGTGACTTTTGATGGTTGTATTTTACTGAAAACAGTGCATTAACAGACTGATCAATGCTGTGTTGGCCCATCTCTTTGTCCTTGTGCTATGATGGTTACTTGTTTTGTTACCTTATCACCATTTCCATGATACCTGGGCTAGTCACATCGCACCAGAGCTTAATAATCACCTGTTGCAGAATAAACACTCACACACATAAACATCCACATGCAGAGAAAGCAAGTATTTATATGCTTGTTCTATTTACGAACAAATATGTTGAAGGGTATTGTAAAACAGTATCAAAATTATGCCTGTTTTGTCCTCATTTCCTGCTATACATGGAAATGTAATAATTTCTGGCCTGTATCAGCATCTATTAATAATAGTAGTGTCTCGATAATCCAAGTTGGATGGGACTGAGATGAGAGTACCTTAGATTATTGAAAACTCTGATTATACAGAATGATGTGAAAAAACTGATATTAGCTGGTATAAACTTAAATAAACAAGTATAAATTATGTACATACAAACTTAGAGTAGGTTATTAAATAAAATAACAAAATGAGTAATGATTTTTGTACTATTTAGTATATTGATATAAAAACAATTACTGTATATACTGTTGTGGACCAGCACAGGAGCAGAGGGCCGCATCAATGAGCCGGCCAGCAAGCAATGTTATGAAAAGGTATATTAAATAGAGCACCGAGCAAGGAAGGGGGAAGTAGGCCAGTGAGCCACATATAAGGTGGTTGGTCGTGCAATAAGTGAGAGCGACTTTTGATTGACGATGCAGACATAGGGGTATTTTGCAGTGCAGCAGATTCCAGCCCAAGTGGGGAGCCCTCACCCGTGAGATGTAACAAGTCTTCAGATAATTATTCAGTGGTGAGTACCTGCAGCAGAGAGTGTGAGGGGACTTAAGGCAGTAGATAGTAGCCAGACAGTTTGTATACTTTGCAAACAAGTGTTATTAATGGTACCTTTGTTCTTTGCCATTGGGGCTTAGATTTTCCTCTTGAGTGTATTGACTGTTGAGAAGTAGAGTTAGTGTGGTATATTGTGTTAACTTGTTACATTTGATAGGTTCGCAGTTTTGCGGCCACCAGTGGTAAAAATGGAGGCTTACCAGGAGGTGTAAATAAACGTGTTACAGGCCAGATACATTTGCATTGCAAGGACTACAACATTGGTGATGAGGATGGGATTGGTGCGTTAGTTCCATTATTTTCAGAGACATTTATTTTTGTTTTCATCCTCTTTGTGATATCAAGAATGTCCGGGATTAAGGTTGAGAAGTTCTCGCTGGAAGAAGACTCGTGGGACTCATATCTGAAAAGAATTCAGCTACTCTTCATTGCAAATGGCGTGGGAGATAAAGTAGAATATCAAAATAGGTGTTGTGCAATATTTATTGCATCAGTAGGGAAAGAAACTTATGAAATACTACATATTCTGAGTGAAACTAAAAAACCTCGTGAATGCAGTTATCATGATTGGTGGAATTGCTGATCTGCCATTTTTCTCAAAGGCCATCTGTCATTGCAAAGCAGCATAATTTCCACAAAAGGGTTCAGGAAAATTAGGAAACAGTTTCTGGTTTTATATTTGGCTTACAAAAATTATCTCCCCTTTGCAATTTTGGGACCTTTCTAGACTCAGCATTGCGAGACCATTTTATGGTTGGGTTGAAAGTTAAAAACACCACACAAAGACTGTAACTAGAGTTCAACAACCTTACTTTTGAAAAAGCGGTAAGTTTAGTGGTGTCGTACGAGGCGGCCGCCGGCAATGCATCTATGAATGCGGGAGGGTCAAGAACAGAAAGGCTGCCACCGTTACCTTCACCCCCGGTCAAAGACGAATCTGTCAACATCATTATGGCACGCCCACGGAAAGACAGTGGCACAAAAAGTATTAGTCAATCGGTGTGTTTGTGTTGCGGCAACTCAGGCCATGTTGTGCAGGCCATTTTGTTCAGGACTGCAGGTTTTGCAAGTATAAATGCAAACAACTGAAAGCAGATAGGACATCTAAAGAGAATGTGTCCAAAAATGCAGGCAAATGACAAGAGAGACTCTGTCCATCACAATTATGTAGTGTCCAATCGAGAAAACCCAAGCACAGAAACATCAAAAGAAGAATTTGCTTCATTGTACCAGCTACTGAAGCCTACAGCAATACCACAACCTTGGGTCATGCTAGTCTCGGTGGGCAGTGTGCGTTTAGACATGTGGAAATATCGCAAAGGACATACACAAACTTTTTTGCAAACTACCAATTGACACCAACTACAGTCTACCTAAAGTCCTACACTAATAGCATTATACATCCCTGTGGTACAATTAAGGTGCAGGTGAAGGGCCAGCAAGAGTCAAAGGAGCTAAATTTGTTTGTAGTGTCAAACGGCGGTCCTCTGCTACTCGGCAGGGACTGGTACGATGCTTTGGCATTGCCACGACCGGTCCTCACACATCAGTGCTTCTCCAGGACAAGTCAATTCTGGTGCCCTGGGTATGGCCTGACAAGCCATGGCAGAGAGAGTTCATGTAGACATAGCTGGGTCATTAATGGGGAAGAATTTTCTTGTGCTCGTGGACAGCAACTCAAAATGACTCGAAGTGTGTTTGCTTTCCAGTGTCACTTCCAATGCTGTCATAACCAGTTGGTGGTTCTCAATTTATGGTCTTCCCAAACAACTTGTTTCTGACAATGGGGTTCAGTTTTCATCTCAAGAATTTGACCAGTTATGTGAAAATAATGCTATCAAGCACACCTTCTCACCACCCTACCACCTGGCCACTAATGGTCTTGCAGAAAATATGGTGAAAACTCTGAAATGCAAGCTAAATGGTTTAGTTCAGTCCAGTGTTCCCCTGAGTGTTGTGCTACCCCGTTACTCATGAATTACCATATAACCCCACATACGGTCACAGGGGAGTCACCCAGTAGCCTTGTGTTTGGCAGGGTCTTCCGCAATAGACTTCCATTTCTTTCACCATCAGTGTCTGCGACTTTTGGCGCCCATCAAGTAGGTCCTGCGATTTATAACTCTAAGTCCTTTGCTGTGAACGATCAAGTGTGATTCACAGTGTACACACAGAGGGAAGAAATGGGAGAAAGGAGTGGTCATTCTAAAGTTGGGCCCCCTCACTTACAGGGTGCAGGCAGCTGATGGCAGCACCTACCACCATCACCTGGATCAGCTTCGTTCTTAACCTTTGGAACATGTTCCAGATGCAGTAGAAGCTAGCAGTGCCCAGGTCAGCAAGGAAAAAGCGAGTCAGCATCTAGGAGACCCTGGGATGGAGGACAGCGCATCAGGGGTGGTAGAGGATGCCAAGGGCTATGTTACTGAGAGCCTCAACAGCAACAATCAGAACAAGGAAAGACCAAGCAAGGAGCCGGAAGAAGGTTTCAGAGGTTTTGCAAGTGAGGAGGTAAGTCCCAAAGAGGGTATATGAGGTTTTCTGCATGACTCAGTGGCAGGAGATAAAAATAAGCCAAGATATCCCAAATGTAAAAGAGCCCCCAACAAAGTATTTCAATTATAAATGTTTATTGTTTTTACATATCCTGTCCTTGTGATATTCCTAATAAGTGGGGAGGAGTGTGGTATATTGTGTTAACTTGGTACATTTGATATTGTAAGGTTGGTGGCTCTGTGGCCGCCAGTGGTAAAAATGTAGGCTTGCCAGGAGGTGTAAATAAACGTGTTACAGGCCAGATACCTTTGCATTACAAGGAATACAACAGTTATTCTAATGCTTGATCTTTCATTTAACGGCACCTCGTCCCCTCTCATATAAATGTCATTGGACAGACTACCAGACTACACCAAGACTGTTACAATATCTACATAGGTATGTACAGCATAATAAAAAAGGCACACAGTATGTGACAAGACAATAATCTAGTCAGATATATAAACTTTTAAAATAATATTATTATAGTAATACACCATTAGATTTGTTTAAAAAAATAATTGTTTGCATTTTGTTTTGATGCATCACAGTGCTTTCTTACTGCTGTGTCACAAAATCTTTACAAGCACGTCAGCTGGCGTTGTGTCAGGCTGTTTTTCTATGTAATGCAGTGCAGTCTAAGGCTGTTTTTCCATTGCTATGACAATATTTCCTGCTTGTGTTGATTCCATTTCTTGTTCCTCACTGTTACTTTCTTCTGTTTTTCCTTCTACCATTTCTATTATTGTAGACTCTGTTACTTGAAATTGTTCATCACTGTTAATCCAACTGTTTCATCTGCATTTTTGCATCCAAGAAGTTGTGCAATGAAGCTCGTGAAATTTTCCTCTTCTCGTATTTCAATTTTCCCCTTTGTCTCAATGGGCTGGTGGTTATCAGGCAAAATCTCTTTCCATGATTTGAGCAGCGTTTCTTCTTTAATTTTATTCCATGACTCAGCAACCCAATAACATCTTTGATTATGACATTTTTTAAAAATTCTGGGATACTTTTATTCTTTTCTGTTATTGCCAACGAGATTGTAGAAGCTGTTGTTTGTATTTTTTTTCAAGCATCCCAGAATCCCCTGATCCATTGGCTGGATTAAACTCCTCGTAAGAGGGGAAAGGAATAAGGTATGAATGTCTCCAGATCAAAGTTCTTCCTCTGGGTGCGAAGGTGCGTTGTCCAGCAATAAAACCGCCTTGCAAGGCAAATTGTTGTGGCTAGCAGTGAACGAAGAAGAGAACTGGTGGCAAAGGTGAGAAAGGCTGCAGCAGATGAGTTAGCATATGGCGCCAAGGGATGAGGTACATGATTGCTGCAGAAGGCAAGTTACCTGGAAAGGAGAGTGCACATGTGTACAGGAGTGCTTGGGGGTCCTTCAGAACATTCTGGACAGGAACGACCAGTGATATCTGGACTGAATGGACGAGTGATACAGACTTGATTGTAAAAATTGGAACTGTCAGACAACAGATAGATAATTTTAATAATATTCAGTAAATGTAAGAGAAATGTTTATAAAGACTGGTTTAAAAAGTTTAATTGTGTTGTTTTCTGTGATGTAAATATTAGCTCTAAATAGCAAGTGATAGCATCAGTTAGATATAATAAGATTTGAGTACTTTTTTTAGACTGTTAATAAATATATTAAGAAATAATTATAAGCTCTTTTATATAATTAAGAACTCCATCCCTTAAAGAACCTGTCTATGTCAAGACCTTTTAAAATTTGTAACAATAACTTTGTTACCAATTAAGTAACAAGAATGTTTGAGATAAAGGAATGCAGAAATGTAATTAAAATGTAAACTAAACTAACTCACTGAAAGTTTTCATTTCTGGATTGTCCTGTATATAAATTTATAAGTGCTGGACATATCTTAAGAAAATTTAGTCACTGTAAAAACATATGCTGTAATCACATTCTCATGAAATAGTGTTCAATATTTTTAGTAAAACATTCAAAATTATCATAAAATACGAGGGATGACTCAGAAGTCATGGAACTTATTGTTTATCTCCCAAAAATGACCCAACACAGGAAATGTACTATGTACAGTTGAAAGTGTATGACATGTATATTTTAAAGGTGACACAACATGAGGTATGGATGCAGGAATGTCCAGCAGGAACAAAGACAAACATGGCTGCTTTAAATCACAGTTTAATTGATATATTCTCGTACAAACCATATACACTCATGTGAACAGGTACATATGGTACATGTACAAGATGTTTAACATCCTTCAAAGTAGTCTCCGAGGTTGTCCACAGTTTGTTACCAGCGATGAGGCAGATGGGAAATACCATTGGCTGCATGAGATCTGTGAATGTGTGCCACCTCTTGTCGAAATGTTGTGACAATGTCTGCCTCATCGCTGGCAACGAACCGTGGATAACCTCGGAGACTACATACATGTCCCTCCCTAATTCATAGCTGCAAGACACAGAATAAGGCCTTAATAACAGTGAGAGCCACAGAGCCAAGTTCAGTGAACATGCAAAATGCCCCAATGGTGCATTGAACAAGCATTTTTCCAGCTAGATGAGTTTGAGAGAGGCTGCATTGTCTGCCTCTGAGAGGTTGGTTAAATGTTTCAGAGCATTGCTTGCCACTTCAGCCATTCTGCCTACACTGTGAGTCATTATTGGATGCAGTGAAAACAGGCGGGTACACACACCCGTCGAGAAGGCGTCAGTCAACTGCGGTGGACCACCAACAGGAGTGATTGTTTTATCATGTGACAGGCTGTAAGACCGCCACGGGCATCGCTGTGCACCATTCAGGGACATGTCATGGTAGATGGGGATACACTTATGTTCACCAGTACCATATCCAGGCGGCTAGCAGAGCAGGGTCTGTCATTGCTGTGTCCATTATGATGTCTACCATTATGATCAGAGCATTGCTGAGCATGTATGACCTTCTGCCACAAATGGGTAGCATGGCAGCTTGTGGATTGGCAATGAGTGTTATTCAGCAATGAATCACAGTTCTGTCTGGATACAGACAACTGCTGAATTCAAGTCTGGAAACGTCCTGGCCAGTGCTGTGATACATGCTTCTATGTAGAGGCACACCACCACAACGAGACATGTCATGGTGTGGGGTGCCATTTCCTTTGATTCCTGCACACCACTGATGGTGATTGAAGGAACCCTGACAGTACTGCATTATGACCAGGCAACTCTGCAATCATGTGTGCTCTGCTTCCTGGAGCAGTTTGACAAACCCATTTTCTGGCAGGATAATGCCTGAGTGCATCCTGCACATGTTGGTCCCCTGCCATACATGCTTGGTGTGATATCATGTCCTGTGCCTGTACCCATTTACGTGCCCCTGCGATGGCACCTTCTGGGTAATCAAAGATTTTAAAATGAGCGTACTTATTATAAATGAGAATGGAGACTATAAAGCTGTGTAAACCATTCTATAAAAAAATTAATACCATGAACATGTCATGGAAAATTAATTGAAATTGTACTAAATATTAGCTAAAAACTCAAATAGGAATGCAGCCAACTCATTTAAATCAATTTCCCTAAGTTCTTCCATATTTTGTATACGTTTTTTCTGATTATACTTATATGTAAAACATTTTTAAGCAAATTACATTACATACAATTTATATAAAGTTCTTGTAAACCCCAAAGACAATTTTATTTTTAAAAATAGTTTACTCTTTACATAAAGGTCAAGTAGCTATTGACATGCACTTTATGAAATAAACAATGTTTTTATTTGAATTAGCAGCAAAGTCAACTAGGGTTTACTGAAAAAATATTGCAACAACATCCTTTCTTCAACCCAAAATTAAATGCAATTTACAGCTAAGCTTATATTTTCATTTATAAAATAACTTTTCTTTTTAAATTCTGGAATTAAAAATACAACAATAAATATAAAATAACAGACCAATTGTTTATTAGTAAAACTTTTTAATTTGTAATGTGTGCTTGAAAACGTGAGGTATTAAATGTAGTTTTCAACTATAAACAAGAAGTAAACAATTATCTAATGAACATACATTCCTCTACATCAGTGATGACCAACCCATGGCCCACCATTTCATTTCATACAGCCCACTGGCTTCTTTGTGAAATAAACATTATTCCATGTATTGGAAGAAATATTAATTCCTTTGATATTTATGGCATTTTCAATCGTTAATATATTGTTAGACGATGCCAGGAATGTATCCGAGTTTGTGAGGGATGAAGGATTAATAAAACAAATTAATTAATTAATTTAATTATTTAATTATTTATTTATATTGTTATAAATATTCACACTGCTATTATATACTACATTATACTTGCTATCTCCAATATCATTCTTGTTATCCTCAGAGAGCATAATATTTAATGTTTATCTCAAATGTAATTAAAGTCTTTATGAATTTCTCTATTGGTTAAATAACACTCATTATTTACATATATTTAATCTGTCTATTGCCATCATTCTAAATGTTTGTCACTCACACTTCCAGTTCAATGGTCCCACCTGTCTGTCTCGCTCTCCACTGTACCAAAGCTATCAGTCAGCAGACTTCACTCCCACAAGTCACTCTCGTCACCATTCGTCACTTCACTGGCCTGTTGCTTTGCTATCTTCGCACACCTGTTTCTTAAGGTTGTACAATGATCCAAACTGTAGACTGTCAGCTCAGAGGCTTGAATAGTCTCACTGGCCCATTCAAGAAGGTTCCCCGCACCCTAAGACATGGTGAGAGAGTTGGGGACAATTACCAGAACACTCTTGAAATGACAACCCCAGAAATTAAATATTTTCAATGACAAGGCGGCATGAGACTTGCGTAGCTGCACTCCTTTCTAAATCTCTGCGCACTCCTTAGGTTACTACGCTGACCTTGACACACTCCTTCGCTTGCTCAAGCGGGAAGGGGCGAGGAAAGTGATGCAGACCAGTAGCATGTAACACTGCCCAATCAGAGGATTTTTCCTGATCAGACTCTGAAACATTTGGACCTTCGTAGAGTGCCAGTCAATCAATGTAAACAACCTTAGGCTTCGCCTGAGAGCCTTCATAACAAATTCAGAGGCCATATTATTAACCTTCAGGATTCTGTAGAGGCCTTTTCCAAAATTTTTGTAGCTTCTGGCAGCACACTTTTTGCCTCTGTGGATTGTAAAGCCAAACTAGTTGTCCTTCTTGAAACACTTCACCTAATATTCTCCTGTCGTACGATGCCTTCATCTTGTCAATATTTATTTTGAGGTGCTGTTGAGCAAAATCATGAATGCTAACTAGTCTACGACGTAAAATTTTATACTATTTCTGACCTTTAAAGTGTATTTTCCCAAAATAATTATAAACAACATAGGGTTTGTAAATTATTAGTATCAGCATAGTTACCCAGCACCCTTTGGGCATAATGGACTCACTCACAAGCTCGAGGTAGAAATTTTATGCATCTTAAACTTTTTTGCTACAAAATTTCATTGCAATGTTATGAAGGGTTCATGTATCATATCTTTACCACATTTACTAAAGACTGAGAAAAACAGTAAAAAGGCATACAAATATTTTATCAGTAAATAAAGCTGCTACAAACATCTTTAAATTAACTAGCTGATTAAGGGTTTGTGTAATTTTTTCATTGTTTTCAGGGTTTATGTGCCATAAGTGTGTTTTGTATTTTGCTTCATTCTGCATTAGTGAATTTGTATTTTACGACTTTATGGAACCAAACCTTGCTAGCTTAGCCTGGGTTGCCAAAATGATGATCAGTAAGTTAAGATCTAGCGGTCAGACGAGTGACACATAATCAGTGCGTGCATCTATGCGTGATGCACCTACCCCTCTACCACTCAGGTCAGTTCACCCCTCCCATGGGTACACACAAAGGAGGCTACCACATGTCATGAGTCTGCTGACTCTCTGCAAAGACAGCCGATAGCTGTAATGGCTGCAAGTATGGGTCATGCGTTTAGTAACTGCCAAGCAGGACACAAGACCTGGCAGATGGTAAATGTATTTGCCCACAGGTGAACCAAGATCCACATAAACTGGTTCAACTGCAAACTGACACTCACAAGTGCATGATTCTAGGGTACATTCAGCACCTCCAAGATGACACTGAAGAGATTGAACGCAGAGCTCAGCTAGAATGCGCTAGTAAGCTCTACCATGGGCTAACATGCTGGCTGACTTACGGCCACAGTGCTTACGACCATGAAGTGTGTAAAGCTTTTTGTACCCCTAGGATGGGAGCCATGTGTGTGTGTCCCAGGAATCTTCTAAACATTACCCAAAATCTATGATGTTTCACTGCAAACTGTGTAAATGTGCAATTGAGTTACAGTGCAATGGAGAAGGCACCACAACACTTGTATATATTATTCTCTGTCAGAGTAAATGTGAAACCATGCAGAAAATGCCTCAAGGTATGACAAAAATTTCTTTCACTGTACCAGCTGCACAACAGTATCTGAAACAAGAGTCTCCAGTGATACAAATCTATTCTGATGCTTTCATTTACAGTAACTTTCTGCCACCAACCATCCTGCAATAAGTAATCTGTTATGGACTGGGTACAGATGTGATAGCTGTGGACAACATGCATACACATGCTGCATCACTATACAGGAATGGTGTGACATGAGCTATGAGCATATAATCTATGGGCCGTGTGCATTATTGCTTCAAATCCCACCACTACCATGCCAATCAGCCAGCAAGCGGAAAGAGTGCCTGCCACCAACAGTGCCGCTTGCCTTTCCAATCCTTTCTGCAAACAGCACCAGTAGAAACTACATAGGCAATAACAGCAGCCTCAGCAAACCCACCTTCCACAATGGTTGCATCAAGCCTGGCTAAGTTCTAATCACTACCCTCTTTTGCTGGCTTGCCAACTAAACACCCTGCAGCATTTTTGGAAGATTGCACCAGCCACCTTCAACGCTACAGTATTTAGGAAGAAGACTGGCCCAACTGTGTGGGAGACCACCTAACCAGAGATGCCAATCACATTACGGTGTCATATGGGCAGTGTTTTCAAACCATTTAAAGTGTCATTTTGCAGAACTTCTCATCCTTACAAGCAAGCAGTCATGCTATACTGATAGAACAACTGCATAAGCTGGTGTCTACCTTCGCCACACAGAAAATAAGTGTCATCCGAAATTACCATCTGAGTAGGTTAATCACTCAGATTTTTAACTTTGTAGTGATAACAGTGAGATTTAAATTCTGTAAAATGCTAGCACCTCTCATCCAATGGCCGGTGGATAATTTATGCACTCAATTACGATATTGTAGATGTTAGAATAATAGCAGTAAAGAAAACAACACTTTGTTATACACTGATTTATTTAATAAGCAATTTAACTGACATAAGTAACCGACATCCCTCCGTGGTCTCGAGTCCGCCACGGAGTAGTGACACAACGCAGTGTTGCCATTTGGTACCATAAAACAACACGCCTCCTTACATTTATATGGCAACACCAAAACACACAAAAAAAAAACAAAACAAAAACAACTTCACTATGTTATTAAAACTATCTATCTTAACTTAATATATCTTATTTTATTCTTTTACATTTAACATTTCTCTGAATTTAATGAATTTTACATTTCCTAATGCTTTTGTAAATATATCTGCAATATTATTTTCTGAATCTATCTTTACAACTTCAATATTTCCTTGCTTGACACTCTTATGTATAAAATGATAATGAACATCAATATGTTTAGAATTATTTGTAAAGTATCCATATTTGGAAATGGCTATTGCCCCTGAGTTATCCTCATATATCCTAACTGGTTTACAAATTTTAGTGAAAACATCATTCGTAAAACAAATAAGAAAATTTATTTCTGTTACAGATCCTGATAAGGCAATGTACTCTGCAAATGTAGAAGACTTTGTTACACAGTTCTGTTTCTTTTATTTCCAGCCAATAACATTTCCAACAATCCTGAGGTAGACTTCCTGTCAAGAAGTTCCCCTCCCAGTCAGCGTCCACAAAACAATCCAAAATATCAGCATTATCATTCTTATAATATTTTAATTTAAGATCTCTTGTCAAGTACAAATACTTTAGAACTCGCAGAGCATATTTAAAATCTCTCTCATCATAACAATTTTGGAACATGCTTAAATAATTTACACAAAAAGATATATCTGGTCTGGTACCAGAGCTTATATACAAAAGAGCACCTATTAAATTTCTATACTTTATATCCTCATTTATATCAGCTTGTGCCAGTTTTAAATTTACTTCCATAGGGGTCTTATACAATTTTGCATTTTCAACATTATAACGTTTAGCTAAAGATTCAATATAAGATTTCTGACTCAAAGTCAAGATATTATCTTGATCATAACAATATTTAATATCGATACCAATATAGTTTTTTACTTTACCTTTGTCTTTCATTTTAAACTTGTCAGATAATTTACTTTTTATGTCAACAATAGCTTGTTCAGTTTTACAGCAAATTAACAAATCATCAACAAACAGTAGAATGTAAACAGTTAAGTCATTCTCTTCTTTAACATACAAACAATAGTCATATTTACTTCTGCGAAAACCAAGAGTTATCAAGAAATCATTGAAACATTCATACCATGCTCGGGGACTTTCTTTTAAGCCGTATAATGCTTTATTTAATTTATAAACTCTGTTAGTCCCATCTTCATAACCAACTGGCTGCTTTACATAAACTTCAGATACAACTTTACCATTTAAAAAGGCTGTCTCTACATCCATTTGATGAATAACTAAAGAATTTTGACAACAATAAGACAATAACAATTTAAGAGTCAGCATTTTAGCTACAGGAGAGTAAGTATCATCAATACACTCAGTTTGTTGGAAGCCTCTCACCACTAGCCTGGCTTTATACTCCCTTTCACTCTTCCTTTTGTATATCCACTTCACATCAATTACCTTCTTGTCCTTAGGAGGTTTGCTTACTAGTGTCCATGTATTATTTTTCACAAGACTGTCCATCTCACAATTCATTGCTTCTTTCCATTTCATTGACTCATCACATGTAATCGCCTCCTGAAAATTTTCCAGAACCAAAGCATCACAAAAATTGACCTTAATGCATTAATAACCAAATTCCTCATCAAAACGAAGTGGAGGTTTAACTTGTCTTGTTGAGTCTTCTTTTATCTCGTCATCATTATTTATTTCCTGTGTATTATCCTTTTCCAACTGTTTTGCCATATCCATCTTCTCTTGATTTGTATTAGGTGAATCTTCAATCTTATCTTGTTCCTCATCTTCAGATCCACACAAAATTACATCTTCTTCTATTACATCACAATGTCTAGCAATAATTACTCTGTTGTTAACCAACACTCTGTATCCAGTGTCAGTATATCCAAGTAAAATTCCAGCTTCTGCTTTCTTGTCCCATTTTATTCTTCGCCTTTCTTTTGGAATTCTCATAAACACATACATTTTCTAATTTTTAACTGATGGCTTTCTTTTAAAAAATATTTCATATGGCGTTTTCCTTTCAATAGTATTAGTCAATGTCCTGTTTTTAAGATATGCAGCTGCTTTAATTACTTCAGGCCAAAATTTTCTTTCTACTTTTGCTTCTGATAAAAGACATCTGCCCATATCCATTAATGTTCTATTGTATCTCTCTGCTGTTCCATTTAGTTCATGAACATATGCTGGACAAGGTTTTATTACTATTCCCTTTTCTTTTGCAAACTGAAAAACTCTTGCATTCATATATTCCTTGCCATTGTCACATCGCAGTTCCTTTATCATCTTTCCTGTCAAGTTTTGTACCTCATTTACATATTGCACTAAATAATCATATACCTCATCTTTTGTCCTGATACAATAAACTTTAACTAATTTGCTGTAATCATCTATGAAACTCAAAAAATATTTTTCTCCCTGATTTCCTGAAGTCTGATGTGGTCCATTTAAATCTGTGTGTACAATCTCTAATAGCTCCTCTGCTCTTCTTCGATTATGGTGAAATGGTAGGTTATGCATTTTGTTTTCAATACATGTTGTACACCTTAGATATTCAGATTCAATCTCTTTAGGTAATCCATTCAATGACTCAATTTTGCGCATTAATTCCAAATTTCTAAAATTTATGTGTCCCAATGTACGGTGTAGTTTTTCTTTTATAGTCATATTTCTTTTACTTACATTCGCTTGCATTATTTCTTCAATCATGTAGCTTTTCATCTTATACAATCTCTCATCTTTAATTGCCACTGCTAGAACCTTTCCATTTGTGTTATAAATTTTTGACAATCTCCTTCTTGAAACAATTGAATGTTTGTCTGTAATTCTTGAATAACTTAACAGGTTTGCCTTCATTTCTTTTACATAAAAAACATNATTTTACATAAAAAAACATTTGTCAACATAATTTCCGATTTTTGTCCATAAACCAGGAAACAAGTATTAATATTACCAACTTTTGTAGCTTCTAATATTGTTCCATCACCAATTTTTACTTGGACAGGTTTCTTCAATGTCTCGCAAGTATCAAAGTACTCATCAGTGTTTATAATATGGTCTGTACAACCACTATCGAGTATCCATTCTATTTGCCCATTCATTGGCTTGTCAATTTCACTTGTTGTGTACGTATTGTTTGCAATGGTAGTATGAAAACTATTACTTTGACTCTCATGACTACTTTGATGATAATTTCCTCGTCCTCTATGCAAGTTTCTAATATTCTTTGATCCACGTCCTTGGTAACTGGATGATCCACGTCCTTGGTAACTGGATGATCCTCGTCCTTGGTAACTGGATAATCCATGTCCACGGTAACTAGAAAAACACGTCCACGGTTTACATTTCTGGAACGACAATCTCTTCTAAAGTGTCCTGGCTTTCCACAGCCAAAACAATTTAAATTATTCTGATTTGATGACCTGGCTTCCGCTCGAAAAACATTTTATGTGTCACTCGCATTCTCTGCCTTTTTTAACTTTATTTTACTTTTTAAATAGTCCACAGTTTTCTCACCCTCCGGTAGAACATCTATTAAATCACCAATATGGCTGTAATTAACTGGTAGCGCCTTCAACATATAATTTAGCTTTTCCTGCTCCGATACTATTGCTCCTGCTTGTTTTAGTTCGTTTGTAGCTTTCTCAAAGTCGTCAAAGAATAAGCTAACCTCCGAGTAATTTTTTAATTTTATAGTTTCCAGATTATGTCGGCACACTATCTGCAACGCCGTTGATTTTTTTAGATACATCTCGTCAAATTTTTTGAAAATATCATAAGCTGTATCGAGGTCTCCTATGTATTCCAGCTGTTTATTCGATATGGCACTATAAATGTAATTTGTTGCCTGGACATCCCTGTCGTCCCACTTGTCATCATCAGTCTTCATTTTCGGACTTACTGCCACATCCTTACACTTCTTAAACTGTAAAAACTTTAGGATTCGTAATTTCCAATTACAATAGTCCGCGCCATCGAAAATTGGAATGTTTATGTCGCTATTTCTAGCCGCCATNTTCTAGCTGCCATTTTGGTTAACAAAACTGTTCTTTTATCTGAATTTTCACTAAACTATTTCACTTGTTCACTTCCGAACCACGCTTCCAAACCACGCACCTCTGCTATCATGTTAGAATAATAGAAGTAAAGAAAACAACACTTCTTTGTACACGGATGTATTTAATAAGCAATTAACTGACACAAGTAACCGACATCCCTCCGTGGTTTCAAGTCCGCCACGGAGTAGTGACGCAACGCAGTGTTGCCATTTGATATATACCATAAAAGAACAGTAGCAAAGTTCCGGAATTGTCATGCATCCGTGTGATGACTGATATTCCCTATCTGTGAAATGTTACAGCAATGGACACTTTAAGAACCCAGTGATTAAGGGCAGTTCAGACACTATCATTAAAAATTCTAGATGATTCCATGAAAAACAATACAGTTGTTTAGAGCAAAAGTGGCAAAAGTAAATAAAAGGTGCAGTCATTCAAATCATGTCCACCTATCATGTCAATGTTGGAACTGTGCAGCTTACTGTATCATTGGCATGAGTGCCCTATAGAGTCTAACAAAATGGAAAGGCCTACTGGGGTAGGCAAGACAGATGCCCCTACTCGTGGGAAATGTCATGTTCTCTCAGTAAGATTACACGACAAATTCTATTATCACAAAACAACAATAGTGAGAAGCGTTCATTCTGTATTCCAGTTATTCTAAATCAACAAACTGTTGTCTTAATAGATACAGTGACTTCCCACAATTTTGTAATGCTAAATTTCATTGCCATTCTGCATTTGCAATTAACTACCAAAAACATACATTCTGCCACATCACATCATACTGGCAAAACTATTAAAGACAAAAATAACTGTTGAAATCATGGACATAGAGAAAACCACCATAGTTCTTGTTTCTGCATATTTAAGGGAAAACTGTATCTTTGGGACCCCCTGGCTCATGAAGCAAAATACAATAGAGGAACCTGCAGTATGACATATTCATTTTGGCTAATGTTAGAGACATAACATCTACAACTTGGACCCACAGACTGCAACTACAAGTTGTGCCCCTGAGGTGCCACAGGACAAACTTTACCATTCAATACAGTTGGAGTTCAGCAACACTGTGCAGAAAATATTAGGTGAGTGTCATGGTGTCTCTGCTGCTGCAGACCCCTTACGCCATAATTGATAAATTACAAACCCATTTACATTCTGCCCCACAGTTAGTTACCAACCTCATCAATGCAAAAACTTTAAAAAACATATACAGTAAATGCTGCAAGAAGTGATAATTGAATCCACAGAGAATAATTGTAACTCTGCGATATCACTGGCCCCTAAGAAAGATGGATCTTAGTACTTCTACATCAACTTCTGTCTTGTCAATTACATTATTAAAAGTGCCTTGCCACCTTACGTGCATGTCAAAGATGTATTAAACGCACTCAACAGTGCCGCAGTTTTAATGTCACTAGAATTCTGAAGAGGGTCATTGTAGATGTCAGTGAGGCTGAAAAACTGCCTCCCGTGATGGTACGGGTGTTAGATGGGTGACATGGTGATGTCAACTAGCTTATCTCAATGATGTAATCATCTGGTTGGAAACATGGGAAAACCACTTGAAACACCTCAGCTAGTTCAGGAGAACCTTGCCTTTAACAAACTAACATGTGCAAATTGGAAGGCCCACATTCAACACCTAAGATATCAAGTACATGAACATGGGGGCAGATCAACAGAAGAGAAGCTGAACATCATTGGTGAATATGTACAACCACACACCAGAAAACAGTTAAGAAAGTTCTTTGAGCTCATTAACTGGTTATATGAATACATCAAAGAATTTGCAATAGTATCAGCACCACTCACTAGCTTGCTTTCACCCACACAAAAATTAAAAACAAACAGATGAACATGAAAAGTGCTTTCCAGAAATTAAAACCATTTCTGTGAGTGCCTTACGTTTGTGTGAAATGACACAAGCCAACTCTTATAACAGCAAACAGACACCAGTGAGAAGGGACTGGGTGCAGTGCTGTTCAAACTGGACAACAATGGTGCACGTGACATCAATTTTAGCAATACCAAATTTGACCTAGTCAAATGTTGCTACAATGTCAATGAGAGGTGATGTCTGGCTGACACCTGATCATTTGAATGATACCACCAATTTTTTGTGTACCAGTACTTCACATTTAGGACATACAAATGTTGTTTGGTATGGCTACACACAAGAGAAGTCCATAGCAAACTGACGCACTGAACAATGTTTCTATAATCATTGAGGTGCAGCATGTATCGGATGTGGATAATCAACTGGTAGGCTGGCTCTCAAGGTCACCAGGAAATGCAGTTGTGTGCAGTCAGGATAAGGGGAGCTAATTATCCACCTACATCACTTAACACTCCTCTCTCTCCCCCACTAACGAGAACATCACGTGCCCATGGTGTATGCCATCACAGCAGTCGTGCCTGATGGCACGAAAACTAATCACCAGCTGTGTTAATGGTATACTAAAGTGGTGGCGAGTGCTAGGTGGATGCATGTAAATGTGCCCAAACCCACAAGACTTGCAGTGGCGAGTATTCATGCCCTGGGAAACATGTGAAACTGTACTTCAATTTGTACACACAAGTCACTGGGCTTGTCACCCTGGTGCTAAACAGACCAGACATAACATTCAGGAACATTTACATTGGCTGGGAGTGTCAAATGATATACACAAATATGTGCAGGAGTGCATCAAGTGTAATCACCCAAAAAGTCACTGGTCAGCTGGCACACAACAGCAAAAGGCCCACCTCTTGATACAAACCCTTGAAATCATAGCCAAGGACCTAAAGGTGCATTACCTATGGAATACCAAAAGGAAAACTTATTTTTATTTGTTATGAACCTATGTTATATATGAGTTAAAACATATGTGATCTCAAGAGTGCACACTTCTGCCATTGCCTGCACCCCATGGAAATAGAATTTTATAACAGCTGCGGATATCAACATATTCTCATTACCGGTAACGGAGCACAATTCACAAATCACGAATGGAGGAAACTCTGCATAAAATGGGGAGCCCAGCATCAAACAACTGCTGTGCATCATCCAATCTTATCACCACTGTTTATCACCCACGTGTTAACCCTACAGAATGGCATAACCAAAAACTCAAGGATCAGTTGTGTGTCCATGGATGATAACCACACATTCTGGCCCAACCACCTGCCATAGATACTGCTCCTGCTACATCATAGCACCAATCTGGTGACTGGAAAGATTCCAGCAAAGATGCTGCAAGGCCAAGAGCTTACCTTCCCTGGCAAGTTGTCCTGCCTGCCAACAAAACATGCCAACAGTTTGGAGAGCAGTGATGCCTGTTGGAAGAGGCATGAGCAAACAAGATGTGAAACATGGCAAAACCAGCACAGTATGTGGCCCATTAGGTACTGGCAACTACCTGTCCCTTTACCATGGCCAGCAATGCAATGACACAATGTTGAATCACTAACAAACCCCTTGGGTGTCTTCAACTATTGCATCATCCACCATTCTATCTACAACAGTTATAGTTTTTGTAATAGTTTTTATTTTGCACCAGAGGGGTTTGCCTCCTGTCTTCCTGATGGCTCGTGCCTCATAGACATAGTGCATTGGACATTTTACTGACTTTGTACCATTATTGCATCATTGGCCACCGGGAGGCCTCATATTTTATTTTTTTTTTACCTTAATAAGTTGTTGCCGTTTGGCTAGTTGGAACTTTGAGAGGCTGGTTCTGAACCACAAATCATGCTGTCAAGACAAAAGTTGTTATAATTACGAGAGATGGAGAATGTTTACCCAAGTGCCACCTAGCGTTACCCAGTCCGGGCAAGGAGATCTCAGGGGATGATTGTTTGTGGGTGGTGGGCCTCAGCAGAGGCAACTTAACACATAACACACATGCACACAAGGATGGCCTGGGATCTGCTTGCTACTCTTTGACATGTTGTTACATAGACCATATGTCACACCTGCACCCTCAGACTGAGAAGCAGCCAGCCTAGTAAGTTGGAATAGACATACTCAACACCATAAAAACAATTCAGAGGTTTACTGGCCCAAATGGCTGACCAACACATCACAAGTCCACACTCAAAGTTGTGGTAAATAGTACATAATCAATTAAAGTACACAGTTTACACACATGAAATAAAACCTTTAAAGCCATTCAAGAGTCAGCAAATTGTGAGGCTGAAGGATTAGTTTTCCAGACCAGCACCATAAGCATGGGACATCGCTCAACTGCAACCGCAAAGGCGTGGATCTACATCAAATTCTATCTGGGCTGTGAAGCAACTATCGGAAAAAGCGGAGGTACAAATATGGGCATGAAAATTAAAGTGAATAAGAATAATTATGAACCAGAACTACTGATCTGTGAAATAAAACAATGATGATGTCCCCACACAGGACTAACAGCATCTGGCCATTTCTACGGCTGAGTCAAGACTAGCCCGGATTTGGCATGGCTACCAGGCGACAGGGCGGTCAGCCACCTTGCAGGACAAAAGCAAAAAATTACATAAACAAACCCCCAAACATGCACCAGAATTATAATTGACTTATAACAACATATGTTCTTCTTTGATATTTAAATATATTTAGATATATTAACACAAAAAATGCAGTGAGGGAATTTGGGATTTCCTTGGCCACCATTACCATCTATCCTTGTGGTGGAAACCTGCGCTACCACTGTCTGGGCTGTTGCAGTGACAGTTAGTCATCATCCAATGGTCCGAGAGTTAACAGGGTGGGAGCACATCACTCATGACCACATCGGCTGCGTGGTTGTAAAAAGATCGTCTTTCGCCCCTGTCAGTCTTTCCTGAGCTTGTCACGGGCCTGATAAAACATTGGTTAATTTATGTTGTGTAGCCAGGGGCTTAAAAATTACTTAAACTGTTGTCTTCTCAATATACTCAGGGCACGTTGAAGCACTCAATGTTTAATTTGTGCCACCTTCCACAGTGCAATATGGGTTTCACTTGACTGCAAAGTGGTAGGTTTCATGACAAAGTGAATGTGTTATGTTCAGAGTATACAATAATTATGTGATGCCTGTACTTCTGTTATGTAATGGATAACCTAATAATCTCTTTGGGTACTGGGCCCACTCTTGGTAATTCACCATTAAGATTCTGTATCATCTAAGAGCATGTGAGATGGCCTGAAAGAGTCCCACTTGATTTAAATATGAAAGGGCCAATAAATCCTTAAAGTTAGGTTACCGATGTAATGGTTGTAAAGTCATACTAACTTGGATATATTCAGGAGCCACCCCATGGCACCACATCAAAACTTATTTTCATTTTCCTTCTCCTAACACCCAAAAAAACTCAAAATCTGTATCATAATCTGTAAAATATACCTATTGATATAACTCCTGGAACTACAATCACATCACTTTATGTCATTAAACATCTTACTTTTTGGTCTTAACTGAATATTTAAAAAAATATATGGAGTACGACCAGTACGGACTGATACAACAACTGTTTACATTTTATTAAGTGGCATTTTGGGCTACTCATGATTTCCTTGTTTAAGGCAAGTCTTGCTCAGACCCAAGATTGTTTACTTAAAAACCTGTTAAATGTCTGGGAAATATTAACAACACTTTGAACATGCTGGCAAAGCAGTAAACATAAAATTATTACACAAATGAAAAAATATAAAACAAACTGAGACAATGACAGTGTATTTCAATATTAGGAAAAATTTCACCTTGCAAAGGTAATTTGGTTAGTCAGTGCAGCTTGTTCAGCACTTAGCATTTTTACTATCCACACACAAAAGCTGCTAGAAGATGCTAGTTACACAGTGAAATAGCTAAATCTCTATCAAAGAGTTAAAAATTCTTAAGTTAAACATTTTAACTGTTTTCATTATTTAAAGATGAGGCTTTTTTCTGAATAATGAAGAATATAAATTAAATAAAAAGCTTAAAGGAAAAGAAAAATTACATCTTACAATCAAGAAACATTAACATTCTGTGTAATGATCCCAGGAAATAAATTACCAAAGTTCAGAGCAGGATAATCATAAACTAATGAGACTTTTATCAAAACTAAATTAAAACTCCATGAAAATGTTGTGATGCATGCTGTGTGTTTCCCTTGAGACCATTTGTCCCGTTGCTACACTGACACCTGTATTCAACATCAGCACCACTGCACTCTAAACAGGTCAGTCATTTAATAGGTGAGAATACGCTGCTAGAACACACCTGCCTGCCTAGCTACCGCAGACACCAAATGGCCATCACACTCAGGACCCCTAAAGGTAACTCTGAAGGTCATTACGTGTTTAGTCCGGGGCCGTTGAAATGCCCACAAATTCCCCACACTACCACGATGCAGGGAAAATTATGTGTACTTTGAGAGATGCTGCACTGCAATACCATGCATAATAATGTGTATAGGCTATTCACAGTAAAGTGAGCACTTTGAAAGCCCTCTCAACTGGAATAATAGTCAATAAATATATTTGATTTTAATCTTCGACGTTAACTCCAAGTGCGGTGGAATATAAACACTGTGAACAGCCTATATCAAATTGTCCTCTTCTCAGCATGCAACCTGACCACAGTGCAAGCCAAGTGACAATGTCATATATAACTTTCAGTGTAAGTTTTTTCATAAATAGTTATTATTTGCAACTTAACAGCCCTCTTACAAATTCTTTGTTTCCAAATGTAAAAGCATGACCAACCAAAACACCTTAACTGGTCATAATGGACTCCCCACAAGCAAGTGGCTTCAACGTAACATAGTTTCTAATTTTTTATTGAGTGGGTTTTTAATGTAAAGTTTTATGGAGATTTGAGCTAAAATATTCTGAAAAGCATAATAGAAACTGAAAGAAAGCAAACTCTATAATGTTAAATTAATAGATAATTTAAAGATGTGCCAGCTCATAATTAATCTAATTGTTATTAACCTTTGATGATAATAATGCAAATTGTTTGTTTTTGGAATGTGTAATTTTGTGTGTAGAATTTTTGGTGGCAACCTGAGCTACCACTGTCTGGGCTGTCGTTGTGACAGTTAGTCATCATCCAGTGGTCCAACAGTTAACAGNGGGGGGAGCATCACTCGTGACCACTTTCATGTTCTTGTTTACCAAGCGCATAGTTTACAACAGTTTAATCAAACCAGGACCTCTTGTTTGTGCACCTGAGGGACTGACCCCCGTTTTTGTCGCTATTTGTGACCAGGTGACATAATGCATACCACATATCTTATTATAATCAGTCTTCCATTCTGGCCTAGAGTTTCCTTTCCATTTGAGCTAATTGTAGACATTAACATTGTGACAGCTGTTGAGCCCCTAGGAGGATTTAGCTTACTTGAAGGTTGTAAAACAAATAAGCTCATTTCAACTTCAAAGTACCTCTGTTAATCACTTCAGAACTGAGCCCACTCCCAGGTAATTTACACCTTTCGTTAATTCTACCATTCATGGGCATGTGGCATGGCTCTTAACAAACCACCTTAGCAGACATTTGAGGAAGCCTATACCCTCGCTGGAGAGAACACAGCCTCTGCAATCATCTAATGTTGTCTCCAGGAGTATTGCCACACTACCATCGGCCCAACTGTCCTACAACAATCAGGCATTGAGCTAAGTTGCCACACTACCATCGGCCCAACTGCCCTACAACAATCATACTTTGAGCTAAATATTCTGGTGCCCCGGGCAAATAAATCTCTTTTTACTTTCCCTTCTCACCTGGACAATAGTTACCAAGTTCCAAAATGACCTGTTAAATTGTAGGTTCACATTATTCTGGACCCATGCCCATGTTAGCTGATTACTGAAGAGTAGTTATTTCAAAGTTATCTAAGCATTTTCAAGATTTTACAAAGTATCTTCCTTCTGCTCACTGTGTCCTAACACTACATTAAATAATTAGGATAGCAATAAATCCAATGACTAGTATCCAAGTGATGTCGAAGGATTTATCAACATTCCTTATTATAATTGTGAAGTGTTTTTGGTTTTTGCATTTGCTAGGAAGACAGAATGGTGATAGGATCGATTGAAAATTGGCTACATCTGGCTATACAATTTTGGAATTCAAAATATAAAAATTACTCTATAAATTAAATAAAAATATTTGAATGCTGAAGTTGAGTTGGTTTTGTAAACTGAAAACTATACATAGTTTTATATATATATATAAATAAATATAAATGTTAGTGCGTATGAGATATTTAAAATGTTAAAAAATATAAATATTCTATGTGATCTAAGTATTTGGACATCCTGTAAAATGTGTGTTTAAATAGAGGGCATCACATTACTGCCATCTAATGCATGGAACACATGGTCAGTGATCACAGTAGTTAGCAGACAGCACAAGATAGCAGAATGGGATGGGCTGAGGAAATCACAGGCTTTCAACATGGTAATTTGGTTGGGTGTTAGTTATGCAAGAAGTCTGTGTGCGAGATTTCCACATTCCTGAATATCCCTAGGTTCACTGTTCCTGATGTTACAGTGATGTGGAAAAGTGAAGGGATACATACAACTAAAAAAAGTGTGCCGGCTTACCTACCATGTTGACCCAGATACCTTTGAGTGTTGAGGGTTTTACAGCGTAACTGTCAATCATCCATCGCCACCATCACAACAGAATTCCAAACTACATCAGGAACTACTCCAAGCACCATGACTGTTCGACGTGAGGTGTGGAAACTTGGTTTCCACGACTAAGCAGCTGCCCATAAGCCACATATCTCACAGGCAAATTCCAAACACCACCTCGCATGGTGCAGGAGCATCAAAATTGGACAATACAACAGTGGAAAACTATTGTATGGAGTGATGAATCATGGTATCCAATGTAGTGATCCGATGGTAGGGTGTGGGTGTGGCAAATGCATAGTGAACAACTTCTACCATACTGTATAGTGCCGACTGTGGGGTGGTGGGGTACAGTGTAATCATGTTCTCCATATGGGGGCTTGGCCCCCATGTTGCTTTATATGATAGAGACAAGGGAAAGTTTTACATCAACATTTAAACCAATTTCATGTTTCCTATCATCAAATACCCGTTCAGGGATGACCACTGTGTCTTTCAACATAACTGAACGCCCGTCCATACTGCACGGCATGTGAGGGAGTGGTTTGACAACAACAACGTCCCACTAAAGGACTGGCCTGCAAAGAGTCCTGACTAGAATCTGATAAAACATCTCTGGGGTGTTTTAGAACACCGACTTCATGCTAGACCACACCGACCCACATTGATAACTCTTCTCATTTCGGCGCTCCACGAGGAATGGGCTGCCATTCCCCGGGAAACATTCTGCCACATAACTGAAAGAATGTCATCAATGCTAAGAGTAGGCTAACACCATACTGAGTGCCAGTGTTCCTGATGGAGGGGATGGAGGTGGCCCAAACTTGTACTTCATTTTCAGGTGAGTGTCTGGATACTTTTGATCACGTAGCGGATGTTACAGCTATGCAGGGCAAATTCTTTGTATAATGTGCATAAATAACAAAGCTGCAATTTTCAGTTGCCACCAAATTTTTTTACTCCTCACCAATATTATTGTCTGCATACCAATAAGGAATTTATTTTAGTATTAATATCGACATTTTAAAATAGTTACGTCAACTATTTGAAACAAAATTAATGCCAGAGGAAAAAAAGAGAGAAAGAGAGAGTGAGTGAGTGAGTGAGTGAGTGAGTGAGTGAGAGAGTGAGTGAGAGAGTGTGGTGTGGTGTGTGTGTTGTGTGGTGTGTTGTGTGGTGTGTGTGGTGTGTGTGTGTGTGTGTGTTGGAGGGCGAGAGAATCTGACAGAAAAATGTAAACATAATGAAAATATTTATTTTTGTAACATTTAAGAGATTTTAACAGAAATGTTTTCCCATAACATAGCTGTGTTTATGTAAAATCTAAATTAAATAAAAAAAACCTGTTCCTGATAAAANGTTGGAGGGCGAGAGAATCTGACAGAAAAATGTAAACATAATGAAAATATTTATTTTTGTAACATTTAAGAGATTTTTACAGAAATGTTTTCCCATAACATAGCTGTGTTTATGTAAAATCTAAATTAAATAAAAAAAACCTGTTCCTGATAAAATATTCTGATTACTATCCAATCTTATCATCTTCAATACTGATCAGAAGTTGTTTTATTGTTACTTAAATGAAAATAATATGAATGAAATATAATAATAATGCTACATGCAGCTGCTCCATGTCCTCTCCCTTGCCCTCCCCTCGGACATGCAACGTGAGTGCTTCAAGGGAATCACTGGTTACTGGAGAAACAAGTGTCGAGCTACAAATGAACCGCTGCGTGACATTGACGCATGCCACAATAGGCTATCAGGACTCGTGCTACTCCTGTCCTTGAAAGATTAAATGTCTTGGGATAGTTGCAATGTGGATTTTATGGTAATCACACCACCTCCCCCTCAGTGTGATGCGGCGTGTCACCGTGTCAAGAGTAATGGAGTCAGGACGGCAATTAGCACCAAGTGTGTGGTACCATAGGAGCGACAAGGGATGACAGTGATCAGCAATTGTTGTCGGTGAGCATGAGGAGAAGAGAGAGAGAGAGTGACCAACTAGACTGTGGGGAAAGTGGGACTGGATTCATGAGTGACACACCTTTGGAGTGGTGTTAATGTATGGCATTGACATTTTGATCATATATGTCTGACAAGTGAAGATTAAGTGACAGTAGCTAGCACAAATACAGTTACATATAAAGACTATTTAGTTCTTTTATTTTTATCAAGACCTTCATCCCTCACTAACTTCAATACGCCTCTGGCAACCTGTAACAATAAAATATTATTTTTGTAAATCGTATGGGCTTCCTGTCCCAACATTTTCACTATTTCATCAACCTTCTCATTTGTCCTTTTAAAGTCTGAATACACAAACTTTTGAAAATTTCAACCATCAAGCAATTTTTTAGGATGAATAAAAATGTTAATAATAACACAAATTTTCTCTGCCTATAGTAATTATGCATCAACACAAAAAAGTGGTCATCCTAAAGAACAAAATGCATACACAAAAATTAAAGAAAAAAAAAACAGCTTAGTTTCAACTTAAAACTTATTTCAGATGAAGCAAAAACATGTTCATTTCCTAATTATTGCATTAGCCTCATTTGACTTATAAATTAACTAAATTTATTCAAATTTTAGAAAATAACACAGAATGAGGGTTTCTACCCGTATGTAGTAAAGAACAGCCTATATCTTGGTAACAAAAATGAAAACTGTCCTGGGGTTCCAGCCAAAGGCAGGGTCATGATGAATTAGAGAATGCTGGTGCTAAGTGCAAGCTGGATGCCTCACTTGATTATAATTATTATTCCAGCTATGCAGAATAATGAATAAGGTGAGATGAGAAGTAGATCAAACAGCAACATAATGAAGGTGGAGGAGAAAACTGGAGCACCCTGAGAAAACCTCTACAGTACAGCGGTGGCTGCCATACTCCCAGGGGAATTTTTTTTAATGTTTAAGCATAAGAAGTATATATATAACAACAGTTGCACTATTGCTTCTTTTTAATTTACATTACCTGCATAACATTTATTAAAGGTTTGTTTAGAGAATTAACTGAATTTAGCCAAAAGCAGTTTAATACCTGAACTCACTGGAGCCTGCACTTTCAATACACAATAGAAAAGCAAAACAAATTTCACATTTCTAGTGCATGCTTCTGCAAAATAAAGAGTCTGTTCTTTTTATACCGTGTTAATTTTATTACAGTAGTTTGTCAGTAGAATTCAGTTTCTCTCTCCATTTTGACTCACCTTTATTGGCAAATGTTTTATGTTGATGTAACCACTGATAATCCAGCCCACTAAAGTTATTGTGGATACAAAAATAACAAATGGAACAAAGTAACCAGCTATGCGATCAGCTAACTGCTGGATAGGTGCCTTTGATGTCTGTGCTTCCTCCACTAGCCTGACAATTTGTGCTAATGTTGTCGCCTCTCCTGTCAGAGTAGCATTCACAAGCAGCAGGCCATTTTGATTAATTGAACCTCCAATCACTACTGAACCTGAAAATGTTCACATGCAATTAAAATAATTAGGTATATTTTATGCCTAGTAGTTTCAAATATTTTACAGGTTTATATTTTTATAAGTCTCTATCTTATTTTCTAAAATCTATCTACAATTACTGCAAACTGTGCAATTCTTCCAACTTAGAAAACATATTAAATAAATTTTAAACAGGACAAGACAACTATAATAACATAACAGACACAAACAAATTATTAGCCACTGTTCAGTAAAAATAATAAAATAAAACAAAAATGGTCTGTGACTTAGCACTGCACTGAGTTTTTATGTACGAGTTAACCCATTATTCAAATTGCTAAGGGGGTTGAGATATCTGGCCAGACTGTGTAATGGTAGGACCTGGAGGCCACATGAGACATTGGTGATGGTATACTAAACACTGTGAAGTGTTTGTAAGGGGTGGAGTTGCCTGTGGATGGAGAACATCAGGGAAGCCGCCGAATGGATACCCTGATGGTGAGCTGGCAATATACAGTGTCAATGCTGAGTCGCCATCCTGACAAGGAGTAGATGCAGACACCTTTGTAGAACTTCCCCCATCCTGTGTAGCAGGTATCGGCAGCAGCCTGTTGTGGACCGGGTGCTGTGCAGCAGCAATCACTAATGTAGCAACAGGATAATGATCTGATGCTGAGGAACTCGCAGGCATCATTTGCATAGGGTTCTACTGATGGGCAGCCTGTGGCACTTAAGAGAAAAGCATGTGATGAGCAACTGTGCCGTCAAGTAGCTGCATTGATTCTGGAGTTTCAGCTTCACTGACAAGCATTTGTGACTTGTCATGAACAAATGGTTCAGGAACATGTTCCGCAAGATTTGGGGTGAATCTGCGATGCACATCATCACCAGAAATGTTCTCGACTATTGCACCATTGTCAAGCTTGAAGTTGTAAGCTCGAGCACCTGAATAACCACAAACCACATCTGTTAGTCAATTAGACTTAAATACGCTGTGCTTCATAATCCATATTAACTCTCCAACTTGAAGGTTTGGAGAGAACTCTGATGCATGTTTATAAGGTTCGAGAGGAGGGTGCAGCTGGGTAAGATTAGTGTGAAACATCCTACCCACTGCCTCAGTAGGGGTTTTGCCAATAGATGAGGATGAGCATGTGCACATAGCCCATAAGGTAAATGCAAAACGAATATGAATATCTGTATGGAAAAATTTTAACATCAATTTTTAACTATTTGCACTGTATGCCCTGCCAAAGAAGAAAACTCGCAAGCAGCAAAGAGAGTAATTCATTTGAAATTTGTGCTCCGTTTGAACAGACTGTATCAATGGCATCAACAAAAGGTTTAGTCATATGTGGTGGAGGAAAGATTTGGTTGTTGTATCATACCTGCCTCCTCAATTTCAGTATTTTTGGGTAAAGGATGCTAAAAATAAGCAAGTGCAAAATTGTGGATATTAAAGGAGGTTGAAAGAATGATGCCAGAAGAGAAAGAGACTATAGCAAGCCTATCTAAAAATAAAAATGAAAACTCACTTTTTGACTTTATAATCCCTCTAGCCTCAAATAAAGATGAAAAAAAAAAACACTTGCTATAACACAAAATTTCCCATTTTGAAATATTGTCTTAATTATGTCATATCCAATACTTAAGCAGCTATTCATCAAGTTCAATATTTCAATTCCATCCAGTGCATGCACAGACAGAGTTTTAGTGTTGCTGAGGATATTTCTCCACAAAACGAGGAAGACTTCTAGAAATAACTTCAAGAACTTGTTACTATCTATATATGATACTGGTAAGAATTGATTTGATGATTAATAAATATTTTTGTCTAATATGTAATGTGATTAACAAAAAATAAATAGTATTTATGTAAATTTATTTATGGTAATTTTATTAATATATGATTCCTACGCACTTTGGTTTCATGAATACATTTATTGGTTTTGTTATTGTAATGCCATTTTTTGAATAAATAATGTTATAAATGCTGTTTATTAAATGATATACTCCTGCATGTATAATGCTGTAATAAAGAAATTAGAGTATTGGTTTTTTGGAGCTGAGAAGAAAAAATTTATGTTTTAAGGCATGTTATGTAAACAGGTTTCATATTAACTATTAAATTATTAATAAACAATTAATTGCCATCCAACACACGTGCCATATTTCTTTTGTGACTGTACAAACTGCAGTACAAATTTTACAATAAACACAGATTAAGTGTTTTTGTATATTTGTTTCTTTGTTGTGCTATTATTCTGTTTCAATATGTTTCTTCGTTTGAATTACTATTCCTTTTGTTTCTGCATTATCTTTATTTGCACCAAATTTTTCTAATAATTTTGCATTTTGTGAAAATTTCTTTATTTAGAATTAAACATCAATAAGCTAATGTGTAAGTGTGTAAGAGTAACTCACTGAGGAACACACTTAAGTTACTTTTTAACTAACACCCAGTTATATAATTTTTTGAAAGTACAGTATTTGAAGTTACTTTTACCATTTAAGTAACTGAACTAACTTTTACCCTTTAAGTAACTAATTAGGTAACTGAACGTAAGTTACCTTTAATATATAACTTACACAACAATGTCTCCAGACAACTTTAATATTCATATTATAACAGTCAGGGTGTGCACTCTTTGATTAAATACAATGCATGTTATAGTCTGGTATTAAGCAAATGAGTTCATTAAATTTGTAATAAATTGTTACTATAGTCGGTACACGACTGGAAGAGACTTTCTTGAAGCCCTGCTAAAGATCTACTTTCAAGCCCATTTCGTATCCTTCCGCCTAAGGTAAACAAACATTGCCATGTGGCAGTCACATGGCAATGTTTACATGCAATATTTACATTCCACCATGTGTGTGTACATGTGTTCGTACATGCACGTACCCATTATAAAAGTCATGTATATATTATTAATGGATATTCCACAAGCGTAAAGTTTTTAATCTTGAGAATTTCACACAAAAGAATATGCGATGCAAGCGAAAAACATTTCATTCTATAAACCCAAAATGTGAGTATTAAAAATTTGATGTTGCGTGTGTGTGTGTGTGTAGGTTTGATTTTGACTGGGGGGTTGGGTGGGGGAGAAAAACTTTCACTTTGATTACATATTATAGATGTGGCACAATACTTTGCATTGAAATGTGTCAACATTCAAGGAGTCCATCCAACAACATAAACATGACACCGCCAATCTCTCATAAGCCCCCGGATAGCCGTGCTGTCACGAGATCAGGAACCGAAGTTCCCATAACTCTTATAGTGGGTTTGCAACAAAAATGCAACCCGACAGACTTTGTTCAAATAATTGAGGCGGCGGTAGGCCGCTGTGTTTATGTTTTAGTTAGGCTCCGGGCCCGTATTTAATGCTGTTAACCTCTGTTGCTATCTTAAAATATTTTTTCCAAACAAAAATCTAACTTAAAACTAATACGAAAAGACATTGGTTTCACTAATGTCTAATATTCAAACAATTAAATTGAAACATGTTGCTAAGCTAATGCTTAGAGGAGGAACAAAATAAGTGTGCCACAGATTTTGTAAAGAAATGACAATAACAAATTAAACATAACTAAAAAATGTGGCTCCAGTAAACAAAATATTAGAGAGAACTGTTGTTTACAATAATTAAAGCAGCTGACAATGGTGTATCCTAACATCTCCAGTTTGCATTAAGTTAAAACATCCTAAAGGCATAAGCCGCAGTACTTATAAATACTGTTTATTTATTTATTAGTTAGTTAGAAGTACCGGTAATAACTTAAAAGTACATAAACAACTCAACACAGCAGCAACTATAAAAAAAAAAGAATACATCCATCTCCACTCCAAAAATTAGAAACCAAGTATTCAAAAAAATTACATGCTTGAATAGCTGCTCTCTGATGTAGACTGCTACTTTACATATAATGCTATAAAGCAATGCTCAACAACATTACCCTACAATTTAACACTACACAAAAAGATTTTGCAAAAAAAAGATACAGCAAACGGAATGTTGTGCTCCTGCAGCCAATTGATGATGGCATCCTTCCTCCAGCTACTGTTGGGGAACTTCTCCAGCTGAAATCACCACACGATACAACAAATTAAAATGTATTACAGTTGAATGTTGCCAACAGTATGTCTGTTGTATAGAATGTTTGAATTAAGCACAATTCTTTCCAAAACATAAACTTTTAAATAGTTGGTTCTTGGTAGTATTTATTGGATACCAAAAGTATGATTGGATACTTCTATAATGCGAACGTGATAAGAATGTCTATAACTACTGTGCTAGACATTNTTTTATCAAATTACATGTAACTGTTTTCCTGATACCTGTATTGACTAGCACAGAATCCAACATGTCATAAACAATATAAACATTTTATTTATTCAAAAACAAAAGGTTGGAGCTCACACCTGTGTGCTGTGATATGGTGTCAGTAACTATAGTTGACCCAGAATCTGAATTATGGTCCTTTTTAAATTATGCAAATTAGGTTGGCTATGTAGCACTGAAAGTGAAAAATATGACACTGATAATTTANCATCACACAAGGGTCATCGTCATTGTCCATGACGATGACCCTTGTATGTTTTTGGTATCAGTAACTATAGTTGACCCAGAATCTGAATTATGGTCCTTTTTAAATTATGCAAATTAGGTTGGCTATGTAGCACTGAAAGTGAAAAATATGACACTGATAATTTACAATAACTAAAAGACAATGGCTGTAGAACAGTGGTGTTGGGGAAATGCATTAATACACAATTGTTTTCTTAAAAGATTATGACTGCGATTTCATTGATTACGATGTCCTCTCGTGTTTAGTGAAGTGATGCAAATATGTTTAATAGTAGGGGAAGTTCCAGTTATATCGACTGTAATCTATTTAGTGACGTATAACAATGGCAATTAATGCCGCAATGTAACTTATAAATACAAAACAAGCTCCTTCTTCAGAATCTTAAAATGCACCATCTCTCCATAACCTATATAAAATTAATTGACTATAACAAACTCACTATAGAGGCAATTTTCCTTACCATTGTCAGTTGTCTTTATAATAAATTTCCACTATATATATTGGGTTGTTTATGAAGAATCCCTCGCAGGGGTACACAAATTCCAACACAAAGTAGTTTTTATTTTTAATTACACATTGTAATACCACCTTTTGGTTAGGTGATTCATACACTCACATTTGAGTCTATATAACCCTACAATCCTAGGTTAGTGTAAAACCCAACAATCCTAGGTTAGTTTAAAAATGTAAAATAGTGATTCACCCATCGTGGGGATAGGTTCTGTTAGGTTAGGTGGGCACATGTTACGAAATTAGTCGGACGTTAATGCCCCTCATATATTCGTGTTCTGCATAAATAGTAGAGTGGAAATATACCATTTTCCGTGAATTATTTTAATTTTTACAGAAAAACCCCTAGACTTAATAATTACCCAAATAAAACGTTAAAAAGACCCGTAGACAATGTTTGATGACGTATCAAGTTATTAACAAATTTTCTGTATGTTCTTGTAAACACATTTCGTAGGCCAACATAATTGACCTTATCACACACAACTTGCAAACGCAATGGTTAATACTACATATATTTTAACATACCTTAGAACTGTGGATCTGGAGAGTTTCAACATTTCTGCCGCTCTTTCCGCGACGTTGCAGGGTTTCATTTCCCCATGCCTAATTAGGGAATACAATGATTCAGTGAGGTTAATGATCTCCTGTTGGCGTTGGTGAGTGCTGACTTCTCTTTTATTCACCTTGCTAGAACTCATGACTGCACACAAAAACTACCGCAACATACAACGTAAAATACAGTAAATAAAATTTTAAGCAAACCTGAAATAAATTNGAAATAATAAAGAGCGGATATTAGTAAAAAAAAACACCTTATAAATGAATTATTATAGGTTAAACAAGATAATCGCACAAATTCTCTGGCACGTGTGTCAACCACGCCTCGCCAACAACACACGGAATGAAGGTTTGTAAACAAATGGCCGCACTACTTTAACCTTGAGCGTGATCATGTGAGTATGCAAGACACGTTGAAATCTAAATACGTCAGCATCACGTCATTAATAATTGGTATAATAAGATATAAGTCATTTCGAAACCCATTTGTAAGCGATAAATTAACAATTACGTTAAAACTTTGGAACTATTTCCTCTCTTTGTGCCGGCAACCTAACGGCATAACTGTATCCGCGCTCGCCGCTGTTTGTAATGTTATATGCATGTAGCTAACAGCTAGGGTGTTTTTTCAAAGGTTGATTTTCAAAAGTTTCTTCCAGTCGTGAACTGACTATAAACTTCTTACATGGCAGTACAGAATATATATATATATAAAAGTAAATACAGATAATAACCAGCATTTGAATATGATTGTCTAACACTTAATTATAATGAAAATGTAATCTACCTATTTTTTTTGGAACAGGCATTGACTCTCCTGTAATGAGTGACTCATCAAAAGTAGAATGGCCGTAGACCACTTTTCCATCAACTGGAACCTTTGCACCTGGTACAACCTGCCAAATAAAAACAAAATCCTTTACTTAATTCTCTTGTACAACCACTTTTCTCTTCTATAATATTCATTCTTTTATTTTTAATGTATAAAACTATACACCAAAGAATTAATTCACACATTTTGGTTATGTAATTACTTCTTATTCCAGTATTAATAAAGTTAATCCCACATGCACTTATAATGTAACACACAGAATCTCAAAATGTACTCAGAAACTACAAACTATACAAAAAGTAGTGGTATAAAAGATAAGACTTTTAGATACCTATGTCATATGTTAAATTAAGTAAGTTTTTGAAAATTCTTTGAAAGCTCATTAACGTGTGTCAAAATGTAATCCTTAAATTTAAAAAATATATTATTACAGCAGGAAATGATAACTGGGGACTGGTATTTAAATTACACGTTTCTACAATGAAGAAATATTTAAACCACACTTAAGTTATCTCTGAAATCGTGTTTCCAAAGACATTACTGCATGTTTATGAAATTAATTTTCTGTTATCATGAATCTCAGCAAATTAATCAGCAACTCCAACAGGATTTAAAATACATCCATTAGTAATTACAGATAATGTAAATTACTGCATTTCCACTTAAATGAGAAGCAACAAACTAAACTATACCAGTTTAATTCAAAAATACATTCAAGGATATTAATTCCAGATTTTTTGCTCATCTTGCATCCAAAACTCAGTGACTTTACAAGTATAATGGACTACCATCCTTATAATAAGACTATAAACCGTTTTTGAGGAGTAAATTCCCGTTCCTGCACCAAAGAAATGTGAAGCGCCTGTATGACACACAAGCATGTCCCAAGCTAAATATGGTTGACATACATGTACATTACGAAGAAAAGATATAATGGGTGTACATGCAATCTGACGTATGTGTGCATGCGTGTGTTTGTGACTGTCCAGTTATAAACTTTGTATACTGTAATTTGACTTGACTTGTCCAATATCTTTGTACAGCTATGTATCGAAAAAAGATCTTATGGACACAACAAAACAAACAAACACACACCTGATTAACAAATCTATATGGGTGATGGATTGGATGCTGGATGCAGCATGATGTACCTCGGCATTATCTACAAACAGGAAATGTGTACTAAATGCACCCCTGAAAAGCACTGTTGGAGAATAAGACATCTATATCTGGCTTGTTAAGAGCTATGATCAAAAACATGAATGGGCATAAATGAGTCCAACATGATACCCTTCAAAACAAGATGCAAACACCTCCATAATGGTCCTTTAGCTGGATTCTACCTACTCCCTTGTTCTCACCATATGTAAACATACAGAGAATCTTTACAATGACTAAACTCACGACTCCTCTATAAACAGGACACAACCTCACTGTTCTCTATTTAAAATATTTTTGCAACACTAATGGGATAGTTACATATGAATAAACAATGGGATGCATATTACAGGCCTCTAGGCATACAAACCCACTTGATAGAAGCATCTGTGTATAGCATACCATGAAATTCTTGGTCCTTGTGATTGCTTTCATGTCCTTACCAAGGTTGCCTATTGTGCTCTGACTGTATTGTCAGCAAAGACAAATAATAATCTTATTGTGGTACTATATTCTTGGATGTAATTTCTATCCTATCAGAACTTCTGCTGGGCATTGGGAATGACATACTGTGGAATGTACCAGCCTTGGGAAACCATTTCTGAGTTTGGTTTGCCTTCAGTTACTTAATAATATTTCCCTAGCATAACACAATCAATATGAGTTTTTTGAACTGCACTCAAATGCACACCAAATGTATGTCAAGAAAAAACACACACATGCACACACAAGCTTGTGCACATGCACGCACACACACAACCTGTTCTGTTGTTCCAACTACAGCAGTGTTACAAATGTTTCTTTATCATGTTTATAGAATCACACTGCAGTTTATGAAGATATAACTTTTATAGAAAGCTAATGAAGATACCATGGTATGGCCAGTATAAAATGTGTAATGAAGATTTAGATTACAATATACTAAATTATAAAACATGAGTATAAACATACAGAAATATAGGTTATTACACTATGGATAATACTGATTCCATGCAATATGAATATTCCACTGCAGTTATCTATAACTCATGCAGTATGCAGAATAGATTACGAATAACAGAAATACCACATAAGTATGTTTCAGACATGACTTCCCTGGATACAGTCACGAGACCATTAGAACCAGTACATTTAGTTAACCTTCCCATTTTAGACAAATATTTTTGCTTCATTTGTATGAAACAGTTTGTGGGAAACGCTATCACCAAATGTTGACAAAGAACAATATACAGATATTTTATATCTGTTTCTCACAGTGCTTGAAAAAAAAAGGTATTTGTACAGATAAAATATTTGAAATGAGCTATTACTTTTTACAAGCTTCTATTTAGCGTAATTTGTTTGTTAGACTGAAATCTTGTAAGCTAATTTTGACCCATTTTTGCATATCCAATTGACATGAAACTTTACACATAAACATAGTTCCAATGATAATACAATATTTTCACCAATCTATCTATTTATCTATATCTATATCTCTCTATCTCTCCTGCAGAGCATTTATACAGATGCACATGCTATAACTTTGTACATAAAATAATGCAGACCACCAACAATATTTTAATGTCTCTCTCTTGCTCTCACTCTATTTCTTTCTTTTTGCAGAGAAATTTTACAGATGTGCATCCTGTAACTTTGTACACATAGTTCTGATGACAATATAATATTTTCATCTTTTTCTCTCTGTCTCTCACTCTCTTCCTCTCTCTTAATTGTGAAATATTGTAATGTGATTCGACCCACTTCTATATATCTGATCAACATGAAACTTTGCATGCAAACATAGATTTGATGAAAATAAAATGTTGTAATGCCTATGTGTCTTTCTTTAATTGTTGAAGAGACTGGTACAGATGCACATCCTGTAAATACTTAGCATTACATGGAAGTTCGGGTAGGTAAAACTATGAAGAAAATGTTGGTTGTTTCTCTTATTCTTGGGTCTAGGGAGCTGTCATCCATGGTGCAATCTGCTACAGCCAATGGAGTTTTCTGTTCAGTCCAAGACAGGAGCACTTAATACATCAGTATTTGTTGACAACTTGCCATGCCAGACTGAGGAGTGAATAAGAAAAGGAATGCATTCTGTCAACTTTTTTAGTCTCAAAGACTTAAAAAAAAAAAATGATTTGTTGACAACTTGAAATCCATGACTGGAGTGTAACTAAGAAAAGAAACGCTGCCTGTCCACTTTCTAGTCTCAAAGAATAAAAAGCATAACATTTGTATTTGTTGACAACCTTTCATGTGGGACTGGGCTGTGAATACAAAAGGAAATTATGCCTGTCAACTGTCTAGTCTCAAAAACTAAAAAGCATAAAATAATATATAAAAAAATTTTTTTATCCAATATTGATATTGGCCTAAATGACTGCCTTTGAAGAATTTGGTCAAATGTCAAAAAAAAGTTTGGAGCATTAATATTATTAAAAGTAATGCAAAAGTGAATTGCTGAAATACATGATTTTGTCTTGATAAACTGGTTATATCTTAGGACAGACTTTGAATTGAGGAATGATACTGCTTACAATCAAATGGAAAATACTAGCTAGGTGTTTCTTCTGTAAAGTAGATTCCAAGCTAAGTGATACAGCATCCAAAAAAATATTAAAAAACAATTTGGTTACAATAAATCAGTTTCTGCGAGAGAACATAACGAACTCAATATTATGTCCATGATATAAGCTTTTATCAATCACAATAACATATACTGTGTGCTCTGCTTTTGATGCCAGCAAAATTATTACAGACAAAAACACAAAAACTTTTACTTTCCAGTACTGGCAATAGAAACCGGGTTTCCTTTGTTTGGTACTCCAGTACTGAAAATGTTCATGATATATAACTGCTAAAGATGGCAGCTATTTTAAAAAGTGTGACTTTGAGATATAGAAGTTAACATATTACCTTTTAAATCATGCATTATAGGTGTCTTTCCTGTATAATTTTTGGCAAAACTGAGTGGAAAAGGTAAGTTATAGTAACAAAATCAATATCAACATCACATACTTTATTTTAATAATGTGACAAATTCCTTCTAAGGCAGTCTAGACCTGAATAAAAATTGTTTTTACCTTTCCAGTACATTTTGAGGTGGCTGGCTGTCTCATTTGTACAGTCTTCTTGGTATCACAACTTTAATAAAAGCTTGGTTTGAAAAAAAAAATTTTACAATAATTTTTTTACAATTGTGCAAAATATTCTGCTTCATGTCTTTCATTGTCAATGATGTCCAGTCATGATACTGAGCACCAGTGTTACATGTGTTAATCTCCTGGAAATGGCGAGACTCACAACCAAGGGGTTATTTTCCTGTTACACACCAGCCACATATGTGATTTTGGTGGTGCTGATGTATTACCTTGTTGGCCTAGTTAACATCTATGTAGGTGGGTGATAGCCACAGCCTTCCTGTCCCATTGCTTGGTGTAAAGCATCTAGTAGGGAGGGTAATACAGTGGGAGCCCATGACCACCTTCATTGGCAAGGCAAAGTGCATTCCTATCTTGAGGTAGAGTCCAGAGACCCCACTGGAACACACTCCAAGGTTGCTCTCCCACCAATGGAGCTAGATGCAATGAAGGACAGTCACAAAATAGTGAGTGAGGAAAGTTCCCTTTTCCTGGGGGCCAATACTGTGAATGAAACATGAAGGATTTGGCTCTAGTCCTCTCCAGACAGATCAAAATGCAGAGGAGAAAGGTTGGTGAGTCAGGCTTTTGTATCACCCTTGGTCCTTCAGTACCAAGTGATGACACTGGCATTTGTTGTCCAGCTTTGATCCCCAGTGATACGGGATGTCAAGAAGCCAGCCCATTAGCTCTTGTCTAGGTTCAATCCTTTTGTGGCCACTGCACTCAGCAATTAAGTACCACTGTATGCTAAACTCAGTTCCAGCCTCCCACCGATCTATGCACAAAGAGGCCAACCTGTAGGTAAGGATCATGATCCAGTCTTAGTAGCTTCTAAGTATGTGGGGACAGCCAAGTGATGCATGAAGTTTGTTGGTTGTAGGTAGGTGGGGATTGACTGAAGGCAAAATAAGATGTTCAAAAATAGAGAGAGAGAGAAAGAAAGAGATGAAAGTTGAAGAGTGTGGGTGAGGGAAATCTGCTTGTTCACTACTTGCAAAGTCAGAAATGCTTGCAGTTGTGTTAACAGTTTGTGGAAGTGGTGAAACAAGTGAAATACTAGGTCAGCCCTTAGGGCGAGGGTGGGGAGTTAATGGCTGTAGTAAGCCTATGGCAGGAGCTATACATCTGACAATAACTCACTGTGGCCCTCTAAGTGAGGGTAGTGAAAATATCCAACTACCAATATTTGGCCCTCATGGTACGATTGGGAAGCAACCTACTGTTTGGGAACATGTCCACTGCTTATATAGACCTCCTTGGAGAGAGCAGCGGAAGGCGGTAGCTGAGGGTGTGGCCACACCTTCCTAAACATAGAAGATGCACGTGGCTGGGGAATGCAGTGTGTGGACAATTGGTGGTGAGTTGGAAATAAGAATACTGCAAGTTGCATTGTTGCTTGCTGTCTCAGCTCACACCAGTGCATGAAGGGAAGCGGAAGTTAGACAAGGAGCTCTGATGCTATGCATGCTATTATAGTGGATGCAGGACATGTCAATTTCCTCCCCACTCTAGAAGAAGGTGACAAGCTACTCATCAACAAAAGGGCACTCCAGATGGCACATCATGTTGTCCTCTCTAACTACTAGGACTCTTGGAAGAATTTTACCCTCTTCTTTCTGGCTCACTCCCCCAAATCCTGAAGTTAATCTGAAAGGGGTGAAAAGATTATTTTACAATCCCTATTCCTAGGGACAAAATACAGAATGGCAATTACAAAAGTAGCTGACGGCCTAGTTCTGTATAGCTTGCCTAGTTCTGTATAGCTTGGCGATAAGGGAGGCGAGAAACTAAGTTTGCTGTCTACAATCTTAAAGGTAGCTTCCTCAAAGCAACTCCATAACCTGTGTGAGCTGTTTACAGCTAAGGCTGAAAGCATATATGTATATAATTTTGTTCTCTTTACAAAATTTTAGCCACTCAATTCTAGCAACTTGTCCTCTGTCTGCAAGGGTCCTCATATTTGTCTAGTTTTGCTGGCATTGCTATTATATTTACCTTTATCTCTAAAATTCTGGGCGAGCATGAAAAGGTGATTAAGGCACTATACACAGTATTATAATATTTACAACTCTCAAATTTGCCACACTTTTTTGGGTATCCATTGTTGCTAAAAGTCCTTGGTGTTCACCATGATTGTGGTGGTGATGGTGGTGGTTATGACTGTCATCATCTACTTCCCACTCTCAGGTCAGCTGAAGAGACTTGACCTGACATAAGTTTCTTTTTCATGTTCAGACTTTATCCTCAAGAGGAGGCATGGTTCTCAGGCTGGTTCCTAATCTATAACATGACAAGGGGAGGGGGATTAGCCAACATATTGCTATGACAGATCTATGCAATCTACCCAATTTTAGGCTAGATCAGGCAACTTAATTGTGGTTCTACCCAACTTTTCTCAGCTACTTCTTTTCATGGGGAGGATAAACAGCTTAAAGGCCAATCCTATATCTCACCATGTGTGTCAGCAGGAGGGGGCAAGGGGGCACTTGCCCTCCCCTGGAAACTGTATTTTTTTAAATGAAATGTGAAATAATTTTAATATAAAATAAATTGCTTATTAGCTATGTTACTTCAAAATGCAAGTCCTTACTGGGAGGAATAATTGAATTTTTTCCTGGTTTTCCATAATTTTATTTTGATACCTGTTTGTTTAAAACTACATTATATTTTATTGTATATTGCTAACAGTAAAAAATGTATTCACATTACAAGTCAAGGATGTTTGTTGCATGCATTTAGGATAAAAACCCAGATGTAAAGGAAGGAAGCTGAAGGAAACTTTTCCTAATTCCTATGCCTCCCATTGGAAAAGATCTTGGTAATGCCCATGTCTCTCACTACCAGAAAGGAGGAGTAAATATCCCAGTGAAACTAGACCTGCCCACTCATGGCACCATTTACCATAGATGTAGTGAAATTTAGTTTTACTCATATTTTTCCTCAAGTAGTCCAAAGGCTTGCAGGATATTGGGCATTCTATTTCTTTTTTTAAGACAACATTGTGTATCACTACAAGGCATGAGATTATTTACATTGGTGGTCTATGGGCCCCCAGTATAAGTTTAAGATTGGGTAATTATTAAGTTTAAGGGTTTTTATGAAAAACACAAAAAAAATTCAAAATGATGATATATTTTTACTCTACTAATCACGTAGAACATGAATATACTAGGGGCGTAGTTTTAAAATAAGTAGAACATATTTGAAAAAAATAACAAAATTGTGAAATGACTGTTTAGACAGTTTGTTTACGTTTCTGAACTAAACGTCCTAGATCAACAAAAGTTGCATTAATGGGTTCTGCACAGCTTACCTTGTTCTTATTCAAGAGGGCGTAATGTTAACATAAGTAGAATGTATTGAAAAAAATTGCGAAAGTTGTTTGTTTACGTCTATTAACGTCTACTGCCATTAATAATGGCTGCGCATTGCAAATTCCACATGCTACCTGGCGGCGACGGATGACATCACTGGCATTTTAACGGACAATTTTTTACCTTGTCAGTTGCTGCGCGCCTTTACCTGCATGTTCCATGCCGTTCTAATCCGGCGGATTTAAAACGGAGAATACAAGAAAGGGTGCTTTTGTGCGTTATATTAGCCTATTAACGAGTGCTTCTGTGTATATATTTGGCTGTAAACGAGTGTTTCAGTGCGTTATATGCGCGTATGTGGCGCTTTGTGGAAGATTGTCATTTCATCAAGAGAGGTGAGGTTGAATTGGACGTAGACAGAGGTATTCTACCACCCGTCTACATTGGTGAGCGTTACTTAAAAAATGTACAATAGTACAATTCTAAACTAACGTAGGAATGTAGAATTGTAAACTAACAGGTAGCTTAACGTGCAAATGTAGTTCTATTATGTAATTCAAACAAGGTTTTTCCGGACGTTTTTACCCCACAATTTCACATTCTTTCTAAACTAACCTAGGATATTGGTACGTAACGCAGAACACGACTATAGTAGCGTCATTAACGTATGACTAATTGCATAATATGTGCCCACCTAACCTAACAGAACCTAACCCCACAATGGGTGAATCACTAATTTACATTTTTAAACTAACCTAGGATAGCAGTTATTTAAAGTAATATAGGATTATAGGATTCCCATCTAGTCTGTGATTGTAGGGTGTTAATAGGAGATTTGATTAATAGTGTACAATCTTATATTACTTTACAACCTTACAATCCTAGGTTAGTTTAAAACCCTACAATCCTAGGTTAGTTCAAAAATGTAAAATAATGATTCACCCATCGTAGGGTTAGGTTCTGTTAGGTTAGGTGGGCACATATTAAGAAATTAGTTGTACGTTAATGCCCTTAGTATATTTGTGTTCTACGTGATTAGTAGAGTAGAAATATACCACTTTTTGGGGTTTTTTTTTTTTTTACAGAAAAGCCCTTAAACTTAATAATTACCTAAGATTGATATGAAAATAAACTCTGGTTAAAGATAACTTGATAATTACATGCTATTCTGCAAGTTAATCAAGTTGTTTTTCGAAGCAATAATCTTGTGGCACACTACTTATACTACTTTTATTTCACTATACTACACCCAAAATGGAAAGAAGACATGGTGGGAGTGTACAGAGGTGTATCATAAGTTTGTGTTAAGTGGTTGAATGGGGGAATTGAGGGAAGGGACAAAGACTGATAAGTCTTACTAAAACCAGTCACTTCACTAGCTGGTGGTTATGATGATAGGCGAGACCACTGAATAAGCCTCTGTGTCCTCCACACTGCCTCCTGGTACCAGCTGGACTGCAACTCAATTCTTGTCTGGGGGTTTTTCATGGTTGCTTTTGGTAAGTGGGTGGCACATAATTTGGCATCAGTCGACATGGAGTGTCTGGGTGGGTCAGGGCTGCCCCCACAAGCTTGACCGCAGACAGTGACTCTAGTTGGTGTGCTGATGGTTTCATAGGTGATCTTGGGGTGGACTTAGATGCAGTGGATATCCTGGCTCATGGTAGATCCCTGTGTGTGACTGTCTTGCCACTGAACTATAAATGGAGCATTCCTTTGAGCTAGTTTTGACTGCACCACACCTCTCACAATGTACCTTGGTGCAGAAATTCCAAACACCACTTCGGTACCAAAGTCAAGAGTTCCGCCAAGCCGAAAGAACACTCACAGAAAAAGGGGGAGGGGGGGGACGATGGATGTTTGGTTATGTAGAATGTGACCCAACACATTAGGTAAAACAAAAGGGCCTTAATATTTTAGCCAGCACCTTCAAAATACAAAAAAAAAACAATTGTTACACTTCCAAGATCATATATGCTTTCATTCGGAAAGTTTGAAATAAAAAGGTATAAAATTGAATATTACAAACTTATTTAAAACAAAAACAAATATATAATTCCTTCTGGTAATTATTTTCATTTATGCAATGAAAAAAAAAAATAACAAACAATAAAATATAATTTTCTTTAACATTGCAACAAATATACTTTGTCTAGTTACTAATATCGTGATGGTAATGTGACACTCATACAGTATACAAGTTTAATAGAAGAAAATAATTTAATATTGATGTTATATTAAGAATTTAAAATTTAAATAAAATGTATTATTATTAAAATTGTTGGTATCCCACAAACAAAAATTTTAAATACATATAAATATAATTGGTCTAATTCCATTCTAAATAGTTCTCTTACCTTTACTTTGTTGGTTGTTCTTTTTTTTTTTAANATAAATATAATTGGTCTAATTCCATTCTAAATAGTTCTCTTACCTTTACTTTGTTGGTTGTTCTTTTTTTTTTTAAATATAAATTTAGAGGTACAAAAGCCCATTATTTTAAAATTTCATTAGGGTCATGTTGGTAGGCAACTTGATGTGCNAATATAAATTTAGAGGTACAAAAGCCCATTATTTTAAAATTTCATTAGGGTCATGTTGGTAGGCAACTTGATGTGCTGATTACTGACCATGCACATGCAGACTAAATTAGCTGGACTTTCCTGCTGCTCAATGTAAATATGGGGGAGCACCCTCGCCAATGTCATAAAGGTGTTTCACGGCATCAAAGCAGCATCAAAATTACACTAAGACATCCAAAAGGCCATGATTCCATGGTCATGGATAAAATTCAATGCAGCATTGGAAGCCAAATCCATGGAACCGCTAAAATGATATTATTATTGCAATAAAAATTACAGGCATGAGCAAAATAACAAACTATCAAGGTGGGGGCATAAAAGAAAAACACAAACACCCACCAAAAGTGGTAATAAAAACTTGTTACATCATGTTATAATGGTTACGAAGAAGAGGTAAATTGGATGCATTCCTGAAAGGCAAGTGGGTATCAGAGATATCAAGTCAATTGGTAAAACATAAGTAGTAATACAGTTTATATATATCAATACATAGTATAAAAAGAAGTCCCTAGAGCATGTCTGTCTGTATGACTGCGCTAATTTCAAGAACCACCTAACATATTTGGATGTGGTTTTTATTGTTATGATCTGCATTTAACGAGGAAGGTTTGCATGCATTAAAAATGGCCCTAACACCTATAGGAACTGAGTATTAATGGTATTAGTGAATCAAGCCTGGAAAAAAGTTTGCCGCCAGCACGTTTTCATGGAATACGCTGTCTAATCCTTTAGAGATATAACAAAATCATGTAGGAAATAATTGTGTAAAATTTTATGATCTACAAAAAAGTTAACAAAAGCATATATCTATCTTTAATAGATAAGTTGTAATAATCNTTGTGTAAAATTTTATGATCTACAAAAAAGTTAACAAAAGCATATATCTATCTTTAATAGATAAGTTGTAATAATTGTATTTACAATTTAAATTACGCAGTAAAACAAATGTAAAATTCACTGTCTTTTCTAACCATAAAAAACTTAATCTTTATCAAAATTAATTAATCCATAATTACAACTGTTTAATGTTGATAAGAAATGTCCTTTACAGCATACAATTTGGCCTAAAGTAACAAAACTAGCACTCAAAACAAACATGAGAGTACTTATGCCTTCAGAAAATAACAGCATGTTTGCTGACATGCTACTGAAAGTCAGAAATGGAGAGCTTCCAATGGATTATGGAAAAATTTCTCTCAATAGTGATATATGTGTTTTAGTCACTGACCACCAACAACTGATAGATAATGTATACCCTTAAATACACGACCTTTCAAATAAGACACTATCATGGTTCAAAAAAAGAGCGATATTATCACCTACTAATGAACAAGTCGAAAAAATTAATGAATTAGTGCTCACAAAATTCAATGCGCCAACACAAGTCTATTACTCAGTAAATACAATACTCGACAGTGAAGAAGCTGTGCACTATCCCACAGAATTTCTTAATTCATTGAATCCTTCTGGCATGCCACCACACAAACTGATTTTAAAAGTTGGAGCTCCCATAATTTTATTGCAAAATATAAATCCACTGTTCGACTACCTGCACCAAACAATTTTTTGTTTGTTTGTTTCAGTACCATGCCTAACCTCTCACTTAGTTCCTCTCCCATTACAGTTACATTCACACCTGTATCAACTTTGAATTTGACCAGCGAACTGTCCACTTGTACACGAATAAACCAGGAGTCTGAACAAATGTCCATAGCCTCGATATCCCCCATATAATAATTGTGTTCAGTTTCATTTACTTCTGTTGCATCAAGCTCTTGAACATCCACGTTTCTACAACATCTTGCAAAGTGTGTTTGTTTTGTACACTTATAACACTTGGCCTTCTTGGCCAGGCACTGAAATCGCTGATGTGAATGAGTGACACCACATTTGGAGCATCTGCATGTGTCATCATCTGCATTGTGTTGACGCCCGTCGCTTGTATTTTCCCGTAGGCTTAGCAGCTGAGACATTCCTGTTTGCTTCCGGGAGGAGGAGGGGGCGGTAGTTTCTCGTTGGACCATGCAGAGCATCAATTGTTATCTCCAGCTGCCTTATTGCTTGTTATAGTTGTTGCACTGTCTCTACTTGTCAAATGCGTGTAACAACTTGTTCTGTAGTCAGTGTGCTGTCCATTTGCAGTATTTCAGATAGCTTAACATCAGCTACCCCGATAACTAACACTGTAGTGATAAGCTCATCTTTTAAGCGCTGCAAGTCACACGTTTCAGCAAGTTTAAACATGTTGTTTATGAACGCATCAGCAAGTTCACTATCATGTTGTCTTCACTTAAAGAATTTGGCTCGTTCGTAGACAACATTTTTGCTTACTAGAAAGAACTTATCAAATAAACCTTTTACTGCATCATAATTTGCTACTTGGTCTTTCTTTATGGCAAAAATTTCCATCATCTTGTCCACCTCTGACCCCATGCAGTACAATAACATGTTCACTTGCTTGTCTTGTGGTTTACTTTGCAAGTTGGCAGCGATCCGGAATCGTTTGAATTTCTTGATCCACTTGGGCCACTCAGATGGTGTGCGAAAATCAAACTTGTCTGGTGGTACAATATGAAACTGTGCTGTGCCTGCTATTGTACTCACGATCACGTGTTTGCCCAACACTTCCGATAGCTGGACCACCATGTAAACATTTATACTCATTTCATGGTTACCGGACAGCAAAATCCTAAATGATCTTGCACGGCAGTCAATTGTGTGGTAAATTAGATATTATACTACATTAGTTTACATCTTACACCATGTAGAGCTCACACATATAACCTAAACAGCTGCCAGGCTGCAGCCTTGCTATGATGCTCACTGCTTAATATCGTTGCTGCTCTGCAGGCCTGCCACTCGTCCAGCTGTACATTACCCTACAACACTACATACAACACTACACTGAATACTGAGTAACAAATATCTGTTGAACTTGGGATTCAGAAAGGGAACAGGGAAGATGTGATGTCTTTCAAAAAAACTATCCATATTTGCTAAAGGAACATTAATGACAACATTCAGAGAAGCATAGTATATAATTGCCTCAAAAGTGCTTGGACCATATAATATACATACATTTTCAGATACAATGGACGCTATCATATAAAGTGGCAGCATGTTCTTAAATATTTAAAAATGAAGCACTACTTGTACTTAACTTGCTGTTTACACTAGTTTCTATAGCATGACGCAGATCAAAAATTTCTAGCCTGGCATTAATGAGAGCTTCACTGACATGGAGCAGCATAGCATTTAAATCAATCCAAAAACTCAATATGATCATATCATCTAAAGCCTCATGTAATAACAGTCAGGTTATGGTAAAATGTTTTATAATCATCAAGATATAACTGACTTAATTTTTTTATGTACATTATGTTATTTATTACCCTATCTTCAAAATTTTTGATAAAAGCTATGTGATTAGATGAAATTTCATCCATTTTCTTTGCTAGAGAATTCAGATAATGCTCCAAAAGTGTTAAATCTTCACTATATAAGTGCCAAAAACAGTTTTCAAAATCTTTCCTCCAAAACCAATTAATGCACATTTTGCTTGGGATGACAGCAATAAAGTTAAGGTATCCAATTCAAACATAAATGCAAGAAAACTATCTTTTATTTGTAGCACAATAAAATTTAAAAATTTTGGTTAAAAGAATAATTTTCAGTAGGATGCCTGTTTAATTCTCATGCACTGACACTGTATTTATTTTGTTTTCAAGTTCAGAACACTCTTTTTTCAATGCAATTAAGTCAAAATTCGACACCGTTGAGTACAAATTGCATGAAAATAATAAATTATCTTCTCGCTCAAACACTACACCTGAATCTAAAGGTGTGACATTGACTGTTGAGAACAGGATGTTGGCCATGGCTAGGACTGGGTTGCAGGAAAGGAACATGGTACCACAGTCAATCTATCATAACACAAAAAGTTAAAACACAATACTATAACAAACAACACATTACCCTCATGAAGAGTATAAAATTAACTAAATATGGCCAAGAACAAGTTTTCCCACAAATTATCCCTAAGGAAAAATATTACACTGATGTTATTTCTAAGCTATCACGAAAACCCCAAAACAAACAAAAAAAAAAGAGTAGATGGTATTGATACAAGATGTCTGAGGGGCATATCAGAGTTTGTTAGAGATGGTGGTCCTAATAAAAATAAAAGAACTAAATTGTATTTCTAATTTATTCACATAGCTATTATTTGCAACATTATATTATGTATCTCCACTGTTACTCTTTTTATTCCTCAATGAACGCAATATTTAACGTATTTTTCAACTCTAATTAATGTCCTTCTTAATGTGTCTGTTTGCTTATAGTCAATTAACTCATACTCATCATTAACACACTTTCAGTATGTCTGTTGCCATCATTTGTAATGTCTTTCACTCACATATCCAGTCAAATAATCCAGCCTGCCAGTCACACTATTCGCTGCACCAATGCACGCAGTCACAGCTTTTCGTTCTGCTGGTCACTTCTCTTGCCACTCGTTTCTTTTCTCACTTGTTGTCTATCGCTAAAACTCCAGTGACTCATCTACTCTTCAACTCCTGGCTTGGAAGCCAGTCACACTTTTATACTCACTAGCCTTAATCCGGAAAGTTTAATGAACCCCGAGCCATGCTGAAACTAGGGCAGTAAACTACTAGAAAATTCTTCAAATAAACACAGGAATTCAATCAGCTGAAGGTCGGGAGCGCGCGCGCCACAAAAGGATTATCGTAGCTGCTCGCTTTTTGAAACAAAATACGCATTTCTTGGATTATCACTTGCTGACCTCCATTCCTCTGTTCTCACCGCCCGATATCATATCACTACTCTGTTCTTCACACACACTTTGCTCGCTCACATGATGAAAAGGAGTAACACGTAACAATATCTCCAAACTAAAGCATTAATTCACTCTCAATTAAAATCCAAAAAAAATAACAGTATTATTATCAAACTGAAATAACCAAAGTAAAAATCCTACATTGGGAGCTTATATAACAATACAACTTACATTTGAATAAGTACACACCAAATAATGTTTTTTTTTAGCCTAGTACTGCAATTTTTTATAAGCGTGCAAACAAGATGGACTTTAAGAAGACTCTAAACAGTGGGTTTTCAGTCCATGGTCTAAACCAAGTCAAGGCCACGAAGAATAGTGGCTGGCAACTACACAAATAACAAAATAAATTGGAAACACACACAGTTAAAGTCTGCAGCTTCTAGGTGGCACAACACAAATTCTATTTGGAAATTGGAAGATGAAACCTTTTGAGGTAAGAAACATGACCTCTTGTAATATACGTTCCCATAGTGGGGTCAGCAAAACCAGCAGTCAGTGGTGTCGGGAAACCTATCTGGTATGGACCAGTCCAACATGAAGAAAGTGTTGCCATTTCCTTATATACTGCTTTGCTAACATAGTGTGCTTTACACAAAACAAGTTCCCCTACTTGAAATGTATTATCAACCCGATGCTTATAATAGTTGGTAGGACTCTTTACATGAGCACGTAAAATGTGCTCATGGGCAGGTTTGAAGGGCAGCTGCCCAGACTCCATGAATGTCCTTTGGATCATCCAGCAATGGATCATTTAAGTGCCACAAATTCGACAAAGAATTAATGGGCACATAAGTGAAAACATGGTTCAATTGAATTTTTTTGTGGGATTCATGCTCAGCAAAATTGAAAGTTATTTGCAACTACGAAAGATTCTTATGCCAATTAGTGTGTTCCATCGCATGATAAGCAATGAGGGCAGAATGGAGGTTATGGTTGAAAGGTCCATATGAAAGGGCAAGGAGTTATATGGAGACAAAGTAATATGGCAAATGCCATAAAAAAATGCATATCACAAAAAATCTTTAAGGTAAATTGTGAACTACTATCAGAGCCAACAGATGAAGATATGCCAAAATTCCAAAATACACTGGATTGAAGAGTACTGACATTTGACATAGCATCAGCCTTTCTCATTGGAATAAAACACACAAATTTAGAAAATGCAACAACACAAACTAATAACATATTATTGCAGAACATTTTCTTGGAAAAGGACAAAATAAAATCAATGAAAAGTTTTTGCATAGGTGATTGCAATTTACAACATTTAACTCTTTCTGAAATTTCTACATCCATTAATTTCCTAATGAAATGCTTACGAATAGCTTGTATAATTTTGTGTGCACCTAGAGGTGATGAATGAAAGAAATAAAAATCTGTTGGTTTTAGATAGGTAGGCAACTGATGTGGACAACACCTATGTGGTCTGACATAGCCACTGTCACGTTACCAGACACCAGACTGTCCTGCCCCAAACCCAATGTACCCATGTACAGTGTATGGAATGCTTACCCAGGCATTTCGATGCGCACCTAGTGTTCTGCCACACACAAACGGGTCATGACCCATTCACCGAGCCAACCAGTGCAGTGTCTGTAACACTCATAGACTAAATGTTTTTATCATCATAGTGATCAAAGAGGAGAGTATATTAGAAAATCAAGTATAGCTTGCGGCCTACGGGCAAAAGATAGTTTAATCCACCCTTCTGATATTACAAAATTTTAGAGAAATTCTTATCAAGCCACGTGCATTTTAATTACTCACTTAATTAAAGGGTTGTGCTATTCACTGTGTTTTATATAATTTTGTAATGGTTAATGTGTGTATGGCAAGCATAATGATTATAAGAGAATCGCATAAAGTATTTTATTTCCACTCAACCATTCCGGTTCCTGAGTGCCCCAGAACTTGACCGACAAAAAATTTTCATGTAAAATACAATTATTGTTACACACCTCCTCTCTCTAATTAATATACACAAATAGTCACCTACAGGCTTGTTAAAGTCTTTCATGTCATTTAGTGTAATTTCAGTGTAATAAAGTAATTTTTACAGTACTCACACATTCATGTCTTTATATACAAAGAAATAAGGAAGGACTCTGAATATTCTGCCAACGATACAGTACTCAAACCAGAACATTTCAGTGCATAATGTATTTATCTTTTAATGCTAAGTTAAAATAATAATTCACCTTACGGAGTGGCATGAGCTCTCAACCAGCTAACTGCTCGCCTGCGCCAGCTCCAGGAGTCTGGTCTGTTTCAGCAGGTCGTAGCTGCTGCACATGCATCGCGTCATGGGGAACCTTCCTATTTTGTTGTTCACTGCAATAAACTTAACATAAGTTACCGGAACTTTGTGCATTATTTTATTTGCATCCTCCACATTCACAGCACCCTTACACCAACTCATTTTCAACCCCCAAAGATTTTACTTTCCTGTAATATCTTTACGCCATTTCTGCATTTCATAGTTACGACCGCTAGCAGGCCTTGTGAGCCTGACCCGCTAAAACATTTTGGGATGTGTATGTCAATGTAAATGCAATTACACAATATATATTATTACTGAATTTATGGCACTTTGTGTTATCATTCAGTAATGTTGAACTTTGGGCCCTGGATTTATTCAGGAGCTCTTTATCACCTCGTGGAGTTGTATAATAGTATTAACTTAAATTGTAACACAGAGGCATCCGCTGGGGAGCCTGAATACCCCGATTATGTCCGCAGCATCTTCCTTGGATTTAGTGCCGTGTGTGTAAGGGGGGACAGCCTCATAGTCGTTCAACCAGTGATCCTGAGAGCAGAGATCTTGTACTCACTCGGTGAGTTGGCATCTATTATAGAAAAGCTAGAAATTTGGATTTATTTCAGTTTTCCATTATCATGAACTAGGAACATTATCATGAACTAGGAAATCGCCAGTGTTATCAGTACCCATATCCCTCACGCCTCATTAACACAACACGTTTTACATTATCATGATATTTGCAACACAGGAACTTTTGGCAAAAAAAAAGTTTTTGTTAAACACCAGACTTAAATTTTGTAATAAACTGATTCAACTCATCATCCTTTTCCTGATGCTCCTTGATGTCAGTAAGTCCTAATCAAAATTCTACTAATCCTTTATAAATTAGAACCACTTAAGACAAATCACTAACTTTGAAATCACCTACTATATTCTGTGATCTCTTAATGCATTGCAATCTAAATTACAATGATGAAATCCTAATGACCCAGCATCCAATTTTGCCTAGTTGTCATGGATGAGCCAAAAGCCATGAAAATGCCAGGTTATCTGTTTCTAGAAGAAATTCAACATGTTCCAAATTTTGGCTAAACTTTCCAATGCCCAAAACTAATGCTAAACATTCTAACTCATAAATGGTTAAATGATTACCTGGGGTGTGAAGTTATAGGAAATAGGTTGATGGACCCCAACTACCTCTTGGAACAAGACAGCTCCTATAGCTGAACTGGATGCATCTGTCTAAAGAATAAATTCCTTAGAGAAATCAAGCATCTGAAGATCCAGGGATGGATGATGTCAATATTAAGGGTGTCGTCAAATGCCTTTTATTGTTCCTCACCTCACTAAATTTTACTGACATCTTTAACATATTGAGTGGTGCAGCCTTCTCCATCCAATTTAGGTATGAACTACCCCAAAAACTGCACCATTCCTATGAAACCATTAGTATCCCGAGGCGGTAGAATTTACCTAATGTATATGGTCTGCTCAGGTCAATAGAGAATCCCCCCTTTGATGAGATTCAAAGTCCTAAAAAGGAAATTTCCTGAACAACAAACTTAACTTTGCTGGAATTAAATGTTAAACTGGCTTTTTTCAAATGCCACAAAACTTGTTTTAGATTATCCAAATGTTCTATAAAAGACTCAATATATTACAAGATCATCCATATAGTTGTATAAATACTTAAATTCTACATTGTGGAAAATCTTGTCCAAAAGTAGTGTGAGCACTTGAGCACCCGAGGCCAAACCAAATGGCACATGGATAAACTGATGAAATTCCACAGTACACAAAAACTGGTGAGTGGTTTAGATTGTTGTGACAATGGAATTTGGTGATGCACTGCATTAAGGTCAATGGAGGTGAAGATTAAAATTTGCCATACGAATTAAAAGCCAAATGAGGGTCAAGAAGAGAGGCAGACTCAATTCAATCATGTTATTAATTTTGTGGGAATCTACAACCATCTATGTATCCCATTGGGTTTAGGGACTAAAAAGGCCGGACTGGCATACTACGATGTGGATGATTCAATAACACCTTTATCTAAAAATTCCTGAACCGGCTTCCTTAAAATATCCATTTTAGGTGGTGCCAACTTATACATATGACTTGTGACATATTCCTTGTCAATAAGTTTTAGTTTATATTTCAATAAATCAGAAAACCCAATTCTGAAGTGTGAACTTAATGGAATTGGTCACAAATTTTCTGTATCACTGCCTGCTGTGTCACGTCCAAATATGCAAATGGGTTAGCAACTGGTTTGGATTAAGCACTTATTTCTGATGAAAGAAGTTGACTCTGTTTACAATTAGCAAAAGTAATTTTGTCTTCTGGGGAAAACTTAAAGAAAACTTGTTATATTTGAATCTTCAAAATAAGTCCCATGGATGCCATGAAATCAGCTCCCAAAATAAATGGCAAACAAGGGTCATTTAAAACTAAAGAATTGTGCATCCGGGCAAAACGTTCTATTTTTAATTTAAAAGTTACACAACACAAAATAAGCAAAAATTCACTGGAAACTGTGTAACACTGGACTTCACAAGCTTCAACAGATCTTACCTACCTTATTTCCTTCAATTGCTGAAAAAGTTTTCCTGAAATAATGGTGTGTGCAGATCCTAAATCTACCAGTGCATTTACACACAATGGTCCAAAATTTACCTTAACAGAGGAGTTATAATCTTTTGAACATCCACTGCATTAGGAAAATTTACTTGAAACACATTATACAGTTTTTTCTACTCATAGGGCTCACAAAGACCATAACAACGTTGGAAACAATAACAAAGACTTACAGCTTAAACAAGGTGAGTGTTTTATTGTCAATTGGAAAAGTTGCTAGTTTGGCAGGGAGGATCACTCACATTTCATCCCTGCGGGACTAGTTTTTTGCCTTTAACTTAAAACATTTAGCAATAACATGACCAGGTTTCTTGCAATAATTACAGGTGGGAATGCTACGTGATTTTGAAGAATCAGGGGAGCCATATGTAGCACCACTTTTATCATATGCAGGCTGTTGGAAGGATAAGTTTTCTTCAGAGACAGGACTAAGGTCAGTTACTGATGGTTTACTTTTTGTATAAGAGTTGTCCTCAATTATCTTGGAAATCTGCCATGTCCAAAATGAGATTCACGCTTTTGGTCAGCATACAGAATAATTTGGGAGCGGATGCAAACACTACCAATTCTGCGAAAATGTAGGTTTACCAACAAACACTAAGCAGTGGTCTGCTTCTTCGGTTCTCAACCTTCTAAAATGGCGTTGATGATGTCACTCTCAGGCAATGGCAAATGCAAAACTTCAGCAGCCTCTTTAATGTTACTGACATCAACTGACAAAGATTCATTGGGCTCTTGTAGCTGGTTGAACATATTTAGCTGTTATTGGGTATGTAACCTGGATGGAATGAAATAATGCAGGATATCTGCATGATAGATAATGTAGCATGCTGTGCAATGGCTAGTCTTGTTCTTTCACTTATGGTCCCTGCATAGAGGGGTAAATTATGTCGAGAAGTTGAGTCTCGGACACCATTTCACTCTGTTACAACTTTACAATAGTTTTTTTTAACCCAATGAATTTGGGCACTTGTAAACCATTAGTGCCCATTCATGCAAAATTTGCTTGAGCAGGTGTGTAATTTTGCCAAAACATGGCGATGCTACATTTTGTATGGTTGACACAACGGAAGCCGACGTGAATGACCCAGTACTCAATACAGTATTGGCATGTGGGATAGGTGAGGTAAATACTGATATTCCTTGATGTGAAATGGTGTATGGAGGGATGTGCAATACCATGCTGGATGTGGAACGATTACCAACTAGGTTAGTTTGGTTAGGCATTGAAAATGAAATGGTGATGGGTACAATACTGATACCAAGAGCGCAAATAACTCATAACCCCTGATTTTTGGACAACTTCAGCCAAATGGTTGAAGGAAACGATTTGCAACATGCTCAAAAGCATGAAACAAGGATTGCGCCTGAGCAACAATACTGTTGAGGGAATGATCCTAGATTTCAAAAAGTTCCTCTGAAAATTTAGTTAAAATATTTTGAGCACGTTTCCTCAAGTGGATGATCCTATACTTAAGTCTTGTATAAACTGAAGGACTGTAGTTGTCGTCAAGGTATCAAAAATTTCCTGGAGGAAATTATCTTAGAAGCACAAGTGTGGTATCCAGCTTCAAGATTTATGTTACAAAGATAATTTAAATAAACTGGAGTGTCAGTATCAATGACAGCATGCAAAGTGCTCCTAAACCACATTGCAGTGTTTTTGAGTGCCTCTACACTTCTGATGGTGCATTTATATTGACACTCATCCTTCAACCAGTTTTTGGGTAAACCACCCTACCGCAACCTGAAACCGCCAGACTGGAAGTGCCAGCAAGCTTTAGCAACCAAGGAGCGCTATACTGACCATAACTATCCTATATCCAGAACAGGTGTAAGGGCCTTTGGAATGGGTGAAAATGTCCTACTCAAAAATTACTCACTCAGCCGGGGCCCCCAGAGAACGCCACTCAGACTATGTCCATCAATGGAAAAACTGCCAGAAGAGGAGGAAGGGATCCCAGTCCCCTCTACTAAACTCCACGACCTGGCTTCTGCTGAAGAAGATGAACCCAGCTGTGATGCTCTTCCAGACGATGACCGGAGGCAGCCCACCGAGCCCGAGCCCTGGACAGAGGAGTCCACACTAGCAGTAGAGGCAGGGGGCACTAGCAAGCCCCTGCCACTGACTGCTACTACCCCGAGGGATAAGCCCAAATGTGACACAGTACTGGATGGCAACGTGATGCTGCTGCCCGAACCCAAACCCTGGACAGATTAGTCCACACTAGCAGTATAGGCAGAGGATAATGCCGAGCCCCTGCCCCTGACTGCCACTACCCCGAAGGATGAGCCCAGCTGCGATGCAGTGCTGGACGGTAACATGGTGCTGTTGGCCAAACCAGAAAACCCAAAAGGATGAGTCTGCACCAGCAGTAGAGGTCTGGAGTGCCACCAAGCCTCTGCCCCTAACTGCCACCATCAGCCCGAAGGATGAACGCAGCACAGACACAGTGCCGGACAGCAATGTGATGCTGTGAGCCGAACCCGAACTCCGGACGGATGAGTCTGCACCCGCAGTATTGGAAGGGGGCACTGCCGAGCCTCTACTCCCCGCTGCAACAAGCCCAAAGGATGAGCCCAGCTGTGAACCGATGTATAGCGGCGAGCAGATGCAGAGGCAGGAACTGCTGCCACAAGCATGCTGAATAACATTTCAGGGACAAGTGGGCAGATATCGGGTAACTATGTGGCAACTCAACCAGAAATTTACGTGGTCATACCCGCGGCACGTGGCCCTGCGTGCCCGTAGAAACCAGAATCAATGAACCAGGAATAAAAGGGAAAAATAAACAATAAAACCAAAGACAAAACCAAAGACAGAGCAAATGTACATGATTAGAGTAGTTAGACTATTGCATGGGTTAAGGCCACAATGATATAAAACATTATAATTAAGTAAAGGAAAGTGAGCCATAAGAGACAGAACAGACCATAGCTATGTTAGATAGCAGTGAAACTTCATAAACAAAGATATGTGGAACAGTGTTACCAAATTCCCCTTAAATACGCCTACCTGCGCAGACAGCAAACCCAGAACCTACAGCAACTACCCAAACACTGCCCAAGAGAAGAAGGAACACACGTTCTGCATTATTAATGAAGAACATGGTAAAGGTGAAAGCCTACCAAAGAAAGACTGCAAATAAACCAAAAGAAATTAGTGTTATGTTCTTTGAGTGCTACGTTCTTTAAATTGTAGGTGACCTGTACGTAATTGTGATTAGGTAAGTTGTATATAAAATTTTGGTGTAACTCGCGTAGGTTTAGAAGGTGTATGTAGAAACGGGGACACAAAGAACGGAAGGCCTTATGCACTTTTCCTAGAGTCAAACCTGTCATGTAAATTAACCTCCCTGTGACCCTTAAAAGACTACAAAGCAAAGTTGCTTTTAACATGCCTTCAGCACCAGGGCATGTACAAATAAGGGCTGCAAATACCCATGTGAGTTTGGGTTAATAATCACCCTACTTGCCTCAATGATAAATTTACTTGAACGCCTGTCACTTTCACTTTCCAAGACTACCTGTAAAACCTCTATATGTAACCACACCCCTTAGATGTTTCTTCTGAGTGTCACGTGTTTACAGCAACCCTGAAGAGTGCAGACACTCACCCAAAACCCCTGCTACTAACCCACACAACACACAACTCCCCAGGGGCCAAGGAAAGGCAGTTTATCTCAGCAACTCGCCTTAGTACAAGTTGTGTGTGTGCGCGTGTGTGTGTGCATGTGTGTGTGCGCGTGCGCGCATGTGTGTGTGGTGATGGTGGACACAACTGTCACAGTAGTCAGGATTCTACCATCCTCAATTGGTTCATTATTACTTAAAATACCAGCAATACAACACAACGATGAAGATTGGATGGGGTTGTCAGGAATGCCAGAGCATGAAACTGTGGTGATGGGTGGCATGTGTTGTAAGGAGGATATACTTAAGTCCCTTGACTCCAGTAACACAGGGTCTAAAGCCCTGGAGGCTGATAATTGGTGCTGGCACTTTTGAAATAGTTTAGTTTTCCAAATCACGTGTTAGTTTGGATGTAGCAATGGGGTCAGCTGAAGGCTATGAGGCAAGTAGAGTGATGGGTTGGTTAGTCAGGTAATTTAATTTGTTTTACAATGTCTTTTGTTTGCTTTAAATTGTCAAGCCATTTGGCTACCTCTTGCATGTACAAATCATGCATGCTATCTTGACCTAAGTGATACAAAATGGTGAATCGATGAATGACATGGTTGAGCCTAGTTAAACACCTGTTTAGGCTCGTGCTGCTGGGAGAAGACTGTAGTGAAACAGCTGCTTCACTTTACTGTTCAGCCTTGTCAACACAAATGCTGAATTTGTCCATCCAATCCATGTTATTCAGATTAACTATGGAAGGCTGGATGTGATCGTTAAATGCAAGTTGCATTTTTTTGAGCAACATGGGCACATCGCCTGATGCATTTATGTTCTGGAAAACTAAATCGTATTGGTGTTCATTGTGGAGTAAAAACTCTGGAACATTAGTGTTAGCTATTTTAACTATGAATAATGAAAACAAATGGTGATGAAATAGAGCTATAACCCACGTAGAACAAGTGTAGTATTGTATTACAAAGGCTAACATAAGCATAAGCAGGTATGTATTGGCAACTAATGATATTATTAACTAACAACATATTATAGAGAAATTTCCTAGTTATTTTTCAATGAATAACTATAACAAAACATTTGGAAGAACTTAGAGAGATGTGCGGGATAACTAGTAAACAAAACATGTCACACTTCGCCCAAGATGTCCGCGCAGAGGGTTACATAAGTCACAGTGACTGTGGAATGAAATGCGGAGAATGGTGAAACACAATATAAAACAATGATAAAATACATAGCCTATATGTTACCTGTTTTGATTCCGTAGAAATGTATTGATTAAACCCACATTTGTGAATGGCAAAAAAAATTTTACTCGTGGTTAAAATAATAGTTGTGAAACATTAAAACTTACTGTCTGGTACCAGAATTACTGTGGCCTTTATTTAAATAAATACTGCTATCAAAAAGATATAAAGTATTTATACATGTGTGTGCTGGTTAGAAAAGGCCAACAATAATAAATTAATAATGAAAACAAGTTTATTACAAATTATATATGTTCAGGAGGAGAGTAAAATAAATAATTACATGAGTTGTAAGGAAATTAACTTCTGATATATATTTTTTAAAAATGCCAAACATAATAAATATTACTGGCTTAAGAAAATGAAAGACATGATGGAAACATTTAAATTGCATGATATAGAGGGCCCCTTACAATTGTCTGAATATGGTCTATTTAAATACTAGGAAATTAATCTTTTAGAAAGAACTAAATATATTATAAAGTAAGAATGAAAGTTCGTTTGATGTTGAATGCTCTTATGAAAACTTAATTTTGGAATAAACTTTTCTTATTAATGGATGAAGTTCATTTTAAAAGTTGAAGGTTCGCAAGCTGTGGATTCATGTGGGTTCAATCAATGTGAAGATGAGCAGATGGCTGGCAAAGAGAGGAATACAGAAGCTGTCATAGCCGGTGGAGACCAGAAAACGAAAGCCGCCGTGGCAGTTCCTTGATGAATGTGATGGGAGTCACGAGTACCTCATCACAGCTACATGGTAGGACTGCAAGGCTGCAGTTTTCTCCAAACTAAGCCTTGGTATAGCAGTACCGGGAATTGCTACTCTGCTAGCAGTGATATGGCGATACTGGGATACTGTGACCTATTGTCAGAAATACATTTTGATCACAAGTAAAGCTTCAAGGTCTTGCGCACCGTGATGAAATTTGTTTACAACTAGCTGGTAGGATGAAGAATACCCTGTCTATATGCGGTCAGCGCTCAAAAAAGCATGTGGCTAAGCTTCGGGTGCTTGATGCTAGATGGTATAGGCTTACCCAAACTGTAGCTTTCGAGGTTTGCCATGCTTGGTAACAACATGAATATAGTTTACATTAGTTGAAAGTTTACTGAGCTTGAAGAATACAGCACAAAAAAATTTGTCACCGGATGTGACAGTAAAGCGAAAAATATGCAATGTATTAAAATATACATCCAGTACGAAACTGCGTATGCAGTTAAGCAGCCCGTAAATGTGTCTGCAACTTGGTTGAAGAGTTGTAATTACTGAGATGTGGCTAGGCCAGTAAAATGTGAATGAAAGAAGGACCACAATAAAGTTAAAATTAATGAATTCCAACAAGATAATTACCTCTCTTCAAATCATGAAATCTAGCTTAAATAAAATAATATTTCCAATTGAAATTTAATAAATATAAAGCATTTGTTAAACAAATTAACCATGAAATATATGGAAAAATTATTAAAATAAAAAAAACTGCATAGCATCCTTTAATGCCGCGCGTGCTACGATGACGCCCCTTGGAGATTGTTCATGCTGCGGTCAGACCCATGTGGCTGTGTATCAACTATATTGTGATAACACCTCAGCAGGCCACCCTGAGGCTGACAAGACAAGGCACGCAGTGAGCGAACACTTCCACTGGCTCAGGATCGACAAGGAGACTCGCCAGTACATGTGTGCATGTTGTGGCCAGATGAGCAAGACCCAACACTGCAACAGCGCGGAGAAGCAGTGCCCTAGAGGACCAACCAAGCCGTTCGACACAGATGCCCTTGATGTTATAGACCCCTACCCTAAAACCACCAAGGGAAAACATTTCTTCATCATTGTGACCAACCTCTTTATCGATTAGGTGGAGGCATTTCCAGTCAGTAACACCTGGGCTGGTACCATCGCTCACTTGCTGGAGTCCGAATTTTTTCCCAGATGGGATTATCCCCAGGTGCTCCTGGCAGTCAACAGTGAATAGTTTGTGGACTATAGATGACAGACGGACTGCATTCATTGGCACATAAAACACCACATCACGTCTGTCTACCATCCACAGGGCAACCCAAATGAGTACTAGAACCAGGAGGTGAAGGCCCACTGGCCAGTGTGCATCAAAGAGGGATCACACAAGTCAAGTGGGACGTATATCTGCCTTAGGCACTGTTTTGTTTACGCAAGCGTGCCAATGCTGCAACCGGTGTTGTTGCCTGGTAAGTTGCTGCAAGGGCAGGACCTGCCAAGGCCAGGTCAGCTAGAGGTCCAGGACAAGGAGGAACTGAAGGAAAGTCCCGTACACTGCTGGGAGAGGATGCAGCGTGAGAGGGACTTAGCACGTGCCCATCAGGAAGTGTACATCGCGGGTTATATGCCCACTATCCCCCCCCCCC
>NQII01000437.1:577416-628753 GCA_002778355.1 Clitarchus hookeri
AAAAAAAAAGCAACGATCTGCGCGCAGCAAATGACCCAGATAGTGATGATGCAGGGGTCCCCACCAAGCCGCACAACCCAGAGGACGATGTGGACTTTGTCACAATGTTTGTGACCCCCACCCGCACAGAACAACAGGACAGCAGGGTCAACACACGTGTTACACCCACGGGCTTCGCAGGGTTTCCACCTGACAGTTTCATGCCCAGGGACATTAGGTTCACCACCCCCACTTGCGCAGGGACTCCACGGGGTATAGACTGTTCCTCAGTCACATCCCTGGACTTCGCAGGTTTTCTGCTAGAGGACTCAGAAACTATTATAGAGCAACTCCTTTCACAACCGGAAACACCAGACACATCCTGGTTCTATTGGCTACCGGACATTTCCCTGGATGACTCCATCATCTGTTGCTTGATAGCTGAGGTGGAGGACGAGACCCCCCTCTCCAATAGGGCTGGAGAGATGCAGGATGCCTGCATTATGGATGTGTCAAGGGACAATGCATTAAGCGGACTGGGAATGCTGCTTCCCCGCAGGGTTAAAAGAATACACAGGCATCGTACCCGGTACAGGGAGGACACCCTACCACCTACCTCTGGGGATGCAACACCAAGGCACTACAAACTATGCACCCACAGTTGCAGGCGGACTCACTTCTGTTGCGACACGCCCTCTCTTCTCGCCCAAATCAAACAAGTGTTGGTAACGCCTAGCGCCACACTGCTCCTGTACATCAGGATCTGCATATTCTGGTCTCATGCACTTATGTGTATGATGGCCCAGCAGGGGGAATAAATGTTTGTCATCCAACCTCATTTCTTGGCCAACGTAAGCCCATCATGAGCCACACGTGCACAAGGTGCAGGGTCATGCGAAGCATGTGTTGCATGTGTTCTGTGTGTCAACACGTGTAAAGTGTACTGAATATTGGCCAATGGCCGAATACAACAGTGGAAAAAGGGTTTTGTTAGCAAGTAGGATATTTAAGTATTTATTTTTCCGTGCACTCCTGTGCACATTTTTGTAAATTAGAGTAGTATGTTTTCCTTCCATTTTAACCATGCTTCATTCTTTATGCACGTGGTCTGCAGAAGGCCACTACTTTTGGCATGGGTTTGTGTCCCTGCTTCCGATGGCCATTGGGCAGTCTCTCTTTGGAGATCAAGATGGACAGATGCATGGTACATGGCCTGCAGAGATTTCAACTTTGTTCTCACTGATTCGTTAGTTCTGTCTGTTAATTGATTCTGAAAACCTTTTTATTTTACCCTTGCAGCCAGCCTGGCCCTTCCGTTGTCTCGAAGGGCCCTTAAAAATAATGTTGCCTTAGGGCATTGGTACTTTTTGTAACACAGTGTATCTAACTCGGGCTATTTCAGACGAGGCCTCATGTAATTGTTTTCATGACGCGGCACCTTTTATACTGTTTTGTTAATTGCTTTTGCGTTCACGTAGCGCCCAGCACATTTTGGTTTGAGTTTAATGTGTACTAAACACCAGATGGCTCTGGATCTAACACAAATGTAATCACCCTAAATTCCTACGTTTTAAGTGACTTAGCCTCCATGTACTTGCATTTTGCATGCTCCGTGGCCAACAATGGAGCAAAAGATAATCTATTGGCGCCAATCATCCATTACGACCATGGTAAGAGTCTCTGCTCACCGCGTGGATGTGAAGAAATCATGGTCTGGCGGCCTAGGACTGCATCCCCATCTCTACTTCCATCTACCATCATACGAATTGATGCAGATAATAAAGTATAAGTGAATATTTTTTTATGCTGGTAATATTCACATCATTTAACACTTGTCACACAAACTGCTCACCAATAATGCCTCATTAGCCATAATCTAGCAAAAACTCTGTTAATTAATGTGTTATACTGTGCATCAGCAGCTGGCCCAGGAACTACAATGTGTGCTGGAATCCCATCTTGCATATCAGCTTCTGGGTCTTCTGGGGCATTAGGAATGCCTGCCATACCCGCAATGTTGTGTAATGCTACTATTGTACATATTATTGGGGCCACTGTCAACATGGACTTGCAAATAATTTATGAGACAAGGAAATCTCTTCACCACACCAAATGCTCGTTCAATTGGGTTCCTGGTTTGAATTTGGGCATGGTTATATCTTTGTTCTGCAGGAATATTTGGATTAAGTAAAGGTATGTGGAAATAATTTTAGCATGGATATCCATTACCACCCAACAAAAACCCTTCAGGAAATGCTACAATTTCAAACTTGACCCTAATATCACTATTATTACAAATAGTGTTGTCATGGGTGTACCTTGCCCATCTGGCTACAATATTTGAAAATATTTGATCAGCATTACAAATAGCTTGAACATTCAAAGAGGAAAACTGTTTCCTGTTTCAGAACAGTTCTCCACTTTCCCCACCTGGAGATTTGATGGGGATGTGGGTACAATCTAAAGCACCCAAAACTATAGGTTACCCTGCTATTTTGTAAAAGTCACTTATTACTTTTGCTTTTCTTGAAGTGTAACTGCTATTTTCACCAACTCGCGACATATTCCTGTAAGGTATATAGTCACCCGATTAACTATTTGGCACTTTGTTGATTTGTGTACTCCAATAAAGTCTCCACAAACTGTTAAGAAGGCACCAGTAGCATAAAACCAAAAGTGTCAACAAGAGCTGGTTCAAGGCTGATAGCGACATATTATGATTAGTTTTTGGAGCAATATCATCATATATTTTTGCAGCACTTGCAAGATAGTGTTTTTTAGAAGATGAAAGAAAGTATTTGAAAAATTCCTTTTCATATTACTTTTTCAGTCCATCTATTCGCGGGAAGAAATTCAGTGTAGAACGAACTGGCTGTACAACATTACGAAAATCAACAAACTCTTCCAATACCTCCTGGTTGTCCTCAAAATCAGATAGAACCGACATAGCTATGCACAGATTTCAACTTTTACATTGCACCTTCAGAACAAGTTTAATCAAAGATCTTCAACCAAAGACTAATAAATTATACATGAATAACCGAAAATTATTATTCTGACATGGATTTCACAGACGTTTCTATTATACAACCAAATGTACTCAATGCATAACCTCATACTGTACTCATTTACAGTAAATACTGTTCATAGACAAGTGCTAGTTTACCAAACCGATACCAGACATGCTCGAGCTGTTTCTAAAGGTGTTAGTGAATATTTCACACCAAGAACCAACACAATTTTTGAAAAAGTATAAATTAAATTCACGTGTGCACCTGCCAGGTTAAACAGTCGGTGACTTTATGATGGCTCTGCACATTTTACCATCTAGCTGTGATTACAGTGTCGTTACATATAAAATATTTAGCGATAGATTAGTGGTTGGCATGGTGGACAGGAAGACAAGCGAGCAGCTACAGTTATGGTCAAAAATTACACTGGAGGAAGCTGTTTTAGCAGCGAAGCAGGTGGGGCTTCAGACGCAGCAGTCATCGGTGCTTCATTTGGAACAGCAGCCCAGCAATGTAGAGGTCAACAGACTTCACAAGGGAAGTCATTTATCTTCACAACAAAGCGTGTCAACACACCCAGGTACGTTCTGGCACAAATTTTCTACACAGCCAGAAGAGGCGCATTGCCACTTTTGTAAATTAGCTGCACACGAGAGGATGAAGTGTCCTGCTCGCAAAGCAAAATGCTTTACTTGTAGTAATTTGGGACACTGGGCATCTGTGTGTAAAGCTGGGGTTAAGCATAATCAGAGTAAAATTTTTGCAGTGACAGGAAATTATATGATAGGTTTGAGGGTATGAGGATAGTGAAAGTGACAGATACTATGATACTTTTATAGGAGAACTGTACCTAAATTCGCTGGAGAAAAGCAAATGGACCACTAATGTTAGGAAGTATAACTTGAGAGATTCATGGACTTTCTAACAGATACTCTGACATTACTTGTGTACCTACCTCAGTAGTGCCAGGGCATATTTTAAAGCAGGTAAAAAGGACAGAGGAACAAATTTCAGGCCCTGATGGTCACAGGTTAAAGGTTGTTGGGTTTCTGGATTTAACATTACAGGCTAAAGGTAAAACAAGTAAATCAAAAGTGTTTGTAATTTCTGAACTACAAACTGCCATATTCGGACAAAATTGTTTTCAAAAGCTGGAAGTAGTATTTTTCAGAGACGATTGTTGTGAGGCAGCTAAATGTGTGTAGGAAAGACAAGGCAGTTGTTTCAGAATACACGAAAGTCAGTGTCCTCCATGAATTCCCTGAGTTGATGAATGTGTTGGGTAAAATGAAGGGCAAAGTGAAAATTGTATTAATAGAGGGTCCAAAACCATTTGTACAATCAGTCCCTAGGACAGTGGTTATACCTCTTTTAAGTAAATTGAAAGTAGAACTGGATAGACTGATAGCTTTGGATATCATTGAACCAGTTAATCAACCAACTTAATAGGTGGCCCCAATTTTAGTGGTTCCAAAAGGAGACATAGTGAGAGTATGTGGGAATTACACGGAATTAAATAAAAATGTTTGCAGGCCTCATTTTCCCATTTCCAGTGTTGAAACTAAACTAGCTATGCTCAAAAATGCAAAATATTTTTCAAAATTGGATGCAATATATGGCTTTTACCAAGTAGAGTTGGAAAATGACAGTTAACTTCTAACCACTTTCATCACATATTTGGTAGACATTTCTTCAAAAGGTTGCCATTTGGAATTATTGTGCTCCTGAGTACTTTGCAAGCAAAATTGCACAGATTCTGGAAAATGTTCCAGGGGTTATCTTTCATATCAACGACATTCTTGTGTATGCTTTTACTATATCCGAGCATGATTCAGTTCTAAGACAGGTTTTGCAACTGTAGGAAAATGAAGGGATTACAATCAATACAAGCAAAAGTGTGTTTGGAGTAACCTTGGTCAAATACCTGGGATACGTTTTAACTTGTGAAGGTGTATCAGTGGATCCAGAAAGGGTGGTAGCATTAGTGAAATTTGCTCAACCCACAACAAGTGAACTGCAACAGTTATTTGGGTTAGTAAATATCTCATCCCAGTTTCTCCCAGGCAAATCTGAAATGCTGGAAACCTTGTTCTCTCTACTTAAGAAAGATGTTGAATTTTTTGGGGGACCAGCTCAAGCCAAGGCTTTTGTAGACATTAAGAGACACCTGTCTGAGACACCTACCCTTGCATATTTTAACCCACAGCACCAGATAATATTAAGTGCAGATACAAGCTCTCGTAGGTTAGGTTGTTGCATTATGCAGCAGGAGGATGGAGTCCGACAAATTGTTGCCTATGGCTCTAGAACACTTATTTCCGTTGAGAAATGCTACTCTCAAATTGAGAGAGAAACTTTAGCTCTAGTGTGGGGTGCAGAAATATTCCAGCAGTACATCTTAGGGTTGCACGTCATCTTAGACACTGATCACAAACCCTTGCTGCAGATATTACAAACTAAACCACTGGATAAATTGACACCTCGTCTTCAAAGGTTCAGAATACACCTGATGAGGTATGAATATACTGTTAACTATGCCCCAGGAAATGAGTTGGAGGTGGCAGATGTTCTATCTCAAAATCCTTCAGCAAAGGTTGTCAGTGTGGGGTGTTTTTACGCCGAATTTTTACGAAATACCCCATCACAGACAAGTTTCTTTCTTTAATACAGACAGAGCAGGAACATGACCCTATAAAACTTAAAGAATTTTCATGGACAGTTGGCCAAGTAGAATGTACCAGAGAACTGTGGTCTTATTATCAATAAAGGCACAAAATTACATTTGAGGAAAGTCTTTTTCTAAAAGGAACTTGACTCATCATACCACCTAGTCTTCAACTGAAATTCATAGAGTTCATACATGCAGGACACCAGGGCATTGCCAAGTGCAGAGAAAGAGTAAAACTTTCAGTTTGGTGGTTAGGGCTGTCATCCCAACTCGAAAATGTGTTTTGGAATTGTCCTCAGTGTGTAGAAGAAAGAGAAAACCACAAAGAATCGTATCCGAAAGAAACATTTCCATCCCAACCTTGGGAAAAAATAGTGGTGGATTTTTTTCAAACACAAGAATTTGCATCTCATCATCATGGATTACTACACCAGATTTTTTTAGATATTTTCCATAACCTCTCTAACAGATGATGTAGCCATACACAAATTAAAAGATGTCTCTGCATGGTTTGGCATTCCTGAACTGTTAAGGGCAGACAGTGGTTCTCAGTTTTATCTTCTCGTTTCACAAAATTTGCTGAGGAATACAATTTCAGAGTAATGACTTCATTTCCACATTACCATAAATCCAATGGTGGTGTGAAAGCAGCTGTAAAAGTGGCAAAACAGTTGTTAAAAAAGAATGAGGACATAGCTTCAGCTCTCGTAGCCTATCGCAGTACTTCTTTGGAGAATGGGATTAGCCCAGCAGAAATCCTTCCTTTGCTATTGTCCAAATTATCCACACAAATCAATCTCCAGGAGGTGAAAAAAAAAAAAAGAAAGTACTGCAAAAAAGGAGGCAAGGATGTATGATAAAAGGCACAATGTAAAGAATCTGCGAGACTTGAGAAAGGGGTATACAGAATGGGTTACTGATGTAAGAAAATATAGCAGAATTTAGCAAGTAGGCCCGGAGCCCAGATCATACGTAGTAGACACTGATTTGAGGGTGCTACATGAGTAATAGGTGGTTCCTCATACCTGCCCCTGCCCCTTACCATCAGACAATCTCAGGATGTGATAGACTTACAGTTTCAGCTGAAACAGAAAAGGTACTCATGGAGCAGCCAGAACATGAAGTAGGGAGAGCTAATGATTCAGATGAAGGGAACACAAGAGTTTAGAGGTTTTGATAATATAAAAGCAAACAAAACCAGTCAAAGACAAGAGGTGGCCAAGGAAACAAGTATCAATAATCAAAATCAGAAACCAAAAAGAGTTGTTAATAACCTACCTGGTGGAAAGATTATTCAATGTTGTAACTCAAGAGTGTTATTTGTCAAAATTGTAACTCAAGTTTTCAAATGTATTTCATGGTAATTAAGGTAGCCTGTAGTAGAATACATTTGATTTGTAAAGCTGGTGGCACTATTTGTTCAGAGTAGTTTGTTGTATTTGTTTTGTTTCAATGTTTGTTCACAGAGTAATTTGGTGGATTGGTATCAATGTTTGATCGCTGTGTCATTTGTTGGATTGGTGACAGTGTTTGTTCACAGAGTAATTTGTTGGAATTGTGCCAATGTTTGTACTCTGTAGTCATAAAATACTGTAATCAAGACCACGGTACCTTCAATAAATAAAGAGGAGGAGGATATATTATCAAGCTGCCGAAGTTGGCAACACTGAACTAGGCAACATCCTCAGATGCTGAGCAATGGTCAAATAGTGTGTTTATTCTCACCTGTCCTATCTTGAATAATTATTCAGTTTATTTATTTCACAAAGCAAAAAAAAATACTAGTAAGGACAGCAGGCTATTGCTACAAAATTTCTACCCAATTTGTTGAGTGACATTAAATATGACGAGAGATTAGCTGTAATCTTGAAAGACCACATTTTGAGCCCAGTAAAGTAAAGATTAATAATAACTGCAGTGTCAAGAAAGCTGAAATGCACAAGCCATGTCAGTTATTTTTGGGAGCATCTCACAACGAATATGTTTCTTTTGTTCGACTGTCTTCTGATCATGACAAACCTAATAAGGGAAAACGGTTATGCTCTATCTATACTTGCAGGAATTCCAGTAGGGAGGTACAACATTGTGTCGCTAAAGACTTACAAGAAACTCCAAGTAGCAGCAGAAATGCAGTAAGTTCATGTTATATGAGCAAGATAGGTCCTAATGCTAAACAAGATCATAGTAAGATTAAGATGACTAGAAAACAAAATGAGCTGTTCGCTGTAAGAGACTGTGTGGCAAAATCGACTAGAATACCACACACTAGTGTCAGCCTTCGAGCTAGTTTTGGCAACCAGTACCTGTGACATGCCCATCATGCCCAGCTGCGAAGCCGCACCCAGCGACCAGGGAAGCCACTGCAATAAATATGGCACGACATTGTGCGGCTTTCCCACCTATCCTTGGAGGGGTGTCCCAAAGAGACGTGCAGCATTATTGCAGTCGGCTTCTACATCGATGCCATCGCCGACACAGAGGTACGGTAAGCGGTAAGTCTGGATGCCTCCCACAACATCCAGGATGTGCTTGTGTACTGGAAGTGGAGTCAGCAAGACAGGGGCTGCACCCCGATGTCTTGTATGCCAGTGACGCTGAACGAAGATGACGAAGACAGCATGAAGCAGATACTGAAGGAGTTGCAGATGGCTGTAAAGGACATTGCTTCCAGGGTCTGTGCAACAAAGCTTTGTCACCCCCACCGAAATGACCGGAGTGTTGGTCATGTGGACAGCCAGGGCACCTAAGAGCTTACTGCCCACAACAACAGCCACAACAACAGCAGAAGTAGCAGCGGAAAAAGAGGCAGCGAGAGGCAGGTGAAAATACAGCCCATTCTGAAAACTTGTTAACACCGATCTTAGGGGGCGAAGGACTGTGACTGGTGGAGGGAAGGCCCCAATGTTCATACATGTGTGGTCGGTGAAACAGGATTGGGATTCAATACTGGTGGAGGGGAGCCCAAATGATATTCCTTGCCAGATGGTCGTCGACACTGGGGCGACCATAACAATAGTAAGACCAGACATACTCGGGCGTTCCCCCCAGCGATCGCCTAACGACAACATAGAACAATGTTATTTAACCACAGTAACAGGTGAGACCACACCAGTTAAAGGCAAGAGGAAAGTGATCTTGAATATTGGTGACCTTAGCATAAAGCATTATGTTTACATAGCAGAAGAAGAGGAAGAATATCTTTTTGGGCTTGATGTACTACGAAGACTAGGGTGCTATATCTATACTCAACTTGGTGTGCTATGGGTAGGCAGTACAGGGTTGGTGGTGCAGACACGGCATGATTTGTCCTGCCCAGTTAGATGCCCAGTAGTATGTGATCAACCCACAGTGCTGCCAGCTTCTAGTAAAATTGTCATTACAGGCAGATTTCAAGGAAATTTTGTCAGGCATTTTAGTATAATTGAGCCAGCAGAGAGGATTGGCTTCTTGGCAAGTGAAGTTGTAGTAGTAAGGACTTTGCTCTATTATAATTCTGACAGTTTTCCAGTTAGAATGATACATTTGTACGATAGAGCCATTTGTCTTGAGGAGGGAGCAGTGATAGGTGTTTGCAAGCAGGTCACACAGACACTTCCAAATGTGCCAGAAAATTCTAGAATAAAACAAACAGAATGTCCTCTACCAGAAGTACTGGATGAACTGCTAGTACGAACCAAAGAAAATCTTAACTGGCGACAGGAGAAGTCTGTCTCTGAATTACTGCAGAGAAATAGGAATGCCTTCTCGTGTGGACCAAATGACCTCGGAAGGACCAACGTGAACTGCCACCACATTGATACAGGAGAGGCCAGACCCATAAAGCAGACACCAAGATGACTGCCACTAGCTTTGCATGAGGCAGTTGAGGGAAATTTGAAGGAAATGAGGTAGATAGATGTGATAAAACCATTAATTGGTCCATGGTCGTCACCCATTGTACTTGTTAAGAAGAAAGATGGCTCTCTGAGGTTTTGCATTGATTTTTGCCAGCTTAATGATGTGACAAAGAAAGACTCTTACCCACTTCCAAGGATAGATGACACATTAAAAACCTGAGAATGTTCACAATGGTTTTCTACTTTGGAAATTAAGAGTGGGTACTGGCAGTGCGAGGTGGTCCCAGAGGACGAAGAGAAGATTGCATTTTGTATCCAAGGGAAAGGAACCTGGCAGTTCAAAGTTATGCTTTTTTGGATATATAATGCCCCTGCCACCTTCAAACGCCTGATGGAGAAACTTTTGCCTTTAGATATCCATCACGTTTACCTAGAGCACATTGTTGTAACAGGAAGGACATTTGAAGAGCACCTATCACACTTAGACTCTGTATTCTGGAAAGGTGCCACAGCAAACTTAAAACTGCTTCCTAAGAAGTGCCACCTGTTCCAAAAGAAAATTATTTTCTTGGGACATGTGTCAGCCATTGGAATGAAAACAGATCCCAAACAGACAAAATCAATAAGAAATTGGCAGACACCAACTGACAAAACTGAAGTGCGGAGTTTTCTGGGATTTTGTGCTTATTCCCGTTGATTTGTACCCGAGTTCTCCAAGATCGCCAAGCAACTACTTGAACTCACTGAGGCGAAAAGGAGATTTCATTGGACCACTCAGTCTGAAAATACTTTTTGTAAACTAAAGAATATTCTGATATCTCCACCAGTTCTGGGTTTCCGAAAAGTGAGGGTGTATTTATTTTGGACACTGATGCTAACGATGTAGGCATTGGAGCTGTGTTATCTCATGTTCAAGATGGTAAGAAACGAGTAGTCTTTTTCATTCTCAAAATATTTGCTACCTTCTGGAACACTGCAGCTTCAAAGTTTCTCTCCTGATCAGAGTGGAGTTCTAGTGGCACCCAAAACCTCGAGAAGACGTGCTCTCTGAGTGCATCGGCCACAGTACATGCTTCTTGGTTTGGGAGGGGAATGACCTCAGGCCACTTAGTAAAGTAATCATGGGCCACCAGGAGATACCGATTATATCTCTCTGTGACAAGCAAGGGTACCAGAATATCCATTGCCATCCTCTCAAATGGGGCTCCAACATTATATTTCTGGAGATGACCTTGTCCCCTGGTCCTTGGGCCCTTCCTCGCAGTGCAGGTATCACATAATTGGCACCACTTATCAACATCATCCCGACAATGAAGACAGTATAATCTCAGTCTAACTCTGTCAAAGGTTTTTATCATTAAAGTGCCCACTCGCTGCAGTGTTGTGAAATTCCTTTGAAGATTTCAGGAACCCTACATTCTGGAAGGACCAACTGTAAACATGGCACAGGGCCGAGTTATGTGTGCAATATATGTGTTAAGTGTGTTTGATGCATCTGCACCTGGTGTAAAGTGCACCGGAGATAGGCCCGACGGCCAAAGATAATAGTCAAAAGGGTTCATGATAGGTTAACGTTTTTATGTAAAAGTTTTGCAGTTCACTCCTGTGCACGTCTTTGTGAATTAGCTTGTACGGGTGTTACGTATCTGTTGGCGTGCACTCTTGTGGACGTCGTGTGAGTAGCAACAGCTGAGGCCAGCAACAAAGGGTTTTGTTAGCTTGGAAGATCTTTATGTGTTTGTTTTGCTGTGTATTCCTGTACACATTCTGTAAACTAGTACATAAGTTGTTGTATAAATTTTTCCTACTGTATAAGTTCTTTTAATCATTGTGGTCACCCCTCATGCTTCATATACATGCACATGGTCCGACGGGGCCTAGACTTCCGGCGTGGGCTGGTGTCCCCGCTTCCGACTACCTATAGGCAGTCTCTTGTCGGAGCTCAAGCCAGACGGATGCATGCCACATGGGCTGCAGTGGCATCATCTTTGCAATTACCGATCATTAGTTCTGCCTGTTATTAATTATTTGAAACCTTCTTCTTTTTACCCCTGCAGGTGACCTCGGCCCTTCCGATGATTCAGAAGGCCCTTAACTAATTATTATCGCCCACGGGCTTTTCACTTGTAACTTAACTTTGCGTATTTTTATGCCAGTTCAGGTGAGGCCTAATGCAAGTCTTTTTGTGCCGCAGTGTTAAAATAATGTATTTATTATTTTCCTTCTGAGTTTGTGTAGCGCCCTTCACATTTTAATGTTGTTTTATTTCACAATAAATGCAGGGTGGTTCTAGATATTATGTGCACGTGGTGATGCTTATTTTCTAGGTTTAAGTAGCCATCCACTCTGTACTTGCGTTTAGCGTGCTCCGTGGCGAACAACAGAGCAGGAGAGGTATGTGTCGGTTTAAGGGAATAGTCACATGGCTAGATCACGACAATAGAAAGAGGCGTCTGTGCTCACCATGTGGCCATGTGCGAAATCATGGCCTAGCACCTCGGGAACTATACTGCATCACTACTTTACCATCCACTGCCTCACCAACTAACATCAAAAACAATGTGGCACCCAGCTCGTGTGGCTGACTTCAATCAACGCCTAAAAAAATATGAGTTCACTGAACTGTGTAATGGAACAGGTTACGTTGAGTGCACACCGAATGAGCTCCCACGTGGTCGACCAGCCGCCATTGTGGGTCACTTGGAGAGCTCATGCGGAGCGACCATGATTTACCCCACATTCCACGACATGCCTAGGAGGGATTGGCTCCCTCATGACTCAGTGACAGAGCATGCACGCTACATGCAAGTAGTGCCTATCTCCATGCGCAAAATATGTAAACACGGACTTGCAGGGAATGCAGAACAAGAAAATGTGTGCCATGTGACCGCGCTGACAGATAAGACCAAGTTTGTGTGATGTGTGGCACAGTAGAAAACAGATACAGTGTATTGGCCAGGGAATCAGAGCTGGACTTAATGTGATTTCCAAAGGAATGGAATTTTCAGCCATGAAAGAGACTGTTGTCCAAGTGCTAAGTGCTGGACATGATGTGGTTTCTGGAGGAATCAACACTCCGCCAAGATGCCAAGCACCGAGACACCTCCTCCACTCACAATTACTGAGTAAGATGCCAGACATGAGCAACCTTCCACTACCATGACCGCATGTGACGTGTTGTTGACAGATGACATGGAGATAGCGGGCAACCGCTCCCTGATGCAGAGCATCGTGATGTCACCTCCAGATGCGCCGCTCGAACTGGGTGCAGAGCGCAGACTGCCCGACATTGCCACGCAGACAACAGACCTGTCAGCAGTACCAACCAGGGCAGGGATGCTGAGAGTCCCTGCTGAGATGTCACCCCTGGCCAGCACTACCCCGTCCACGCTGCTCATGTTCGGCATACCAGCCAACGTGTGGGTACAGCGAGTGGAAGAGGCCCTTCGATGTACATCACTGTTCAATCACCATCGGCTGAGACGCCGGACGTGTGTAACCTGATGCCACCTCTAGACGCCTCCCAGGATGTCTTGATGCCAACCGCCCAACCCTCAAGGAGAGCTCGAGAGTGGGAGAAGCAGATGAGGCACAAGGCCCACACTCGCCTGTGGAACACTGTCGACAGCCTGCTGGAACAAAACAATGAGGGATGTATGTGCACCTACACTAGACGCTGGCACCGCCTGTCCCAGAGATGTCATCGCCTAAGTGCCTGTCTGCGGGTGTGGGCTGACCGCCTGCCAGTGCAGGGCGACAGTGGTGGTCAACCCCACATAAGAGACGCTGCCACATAAGGGACGCTGACACCATCAGGCGGTACACCTGATGGCATTCCAGAATGACACTGGGTGCCGCCATGGGTACCACCCAACCTGCAGAGCATCATGCGCCGCTTCGGCCGAGGCATCCCGACATGTGCTCATGCAACAAGACAACCACTACTGACACAATGTGGCAACAACATGCTACAACATGCACCCAAGCCTACGACAACTCCACTAGACTCCTTCTGTTTTTCGTCCTGGGCTCCTGGGCTTCCACCTGCTCTCCTAGGTGCACACATCGGAGACATTGACGCACGCATGACAGCCTCGACTACAGCCTGGGATCTTTATCTTTAACTAGCCACTCAACATGCAGACACTGGCAGCTGGCTGAGACAGCTTGGGTCCGTGTGGGTCACTGTCGGACCTGCGAGCTCCCAGGTTCCCAACCACATGGCCTCTGGTATCCTGATGCCATCCCAACCCCATCCTGTGTCCCTGTTAGCTTGCCATCATCCAACTGCCCACAGCCACACACATGGGATGCGTGATCCTCTGGACACAATGCGACACTGCGGTACTGCAGAAGTTCGGCTCTCCATGGCACCCAGTACCTTCACGCCTCGCTGCCGTCCATCACCAGCCTCACGTTGTGGCAGCGTATCCGCCTCGCCGGCCATCACCCCATCTTTGTCCTGACTGTGTGTCAACATGTTGCGAGTGCTGTGTGTATCTGCAGGGTGATGCGTCGCCTGAAACAGCCCACTTGTTGGCTACATCTCTCTTGTGTTGGTAGAGCTGTGTGTGTTTCGCTGCACATCAGTAAGTGTGTCACTGTACGTACAAGGCTGCATCTACTTTGTCTCAAGGTATGTAATCACTCCATTCTTGACTGTTAATATTGTGTTTAGTGTGTGTCTAATGACATATAACCATTTTGCTCCTGAGTAAAGATGCATAATCATTTCGCTCCTGACCAGTGCTGTATTTGTTTATTTGCGCATCATGGGAAACTAGTATGTTCGTGGAAGTTTGTTCACTAAGAACTTGTGTTTTGCCACACAGCAAATGCGTAGCTTGCTCAGCGAATACTGTGTTGTTTACGATAGAACTTGCATTTGTTTTATCACGTGACAACTATGTAGATTCTCATTAAGTGCCTTGATTTTTACGTCTAAACATGTTTGTTTACGCCTGAACTTATGCTTATTTAGCCACGCCGCATTTGTACTGATCGCTTCTCAAATATTATGTTGTTTACATCTGAATATATGTTTATTTCCTCCACACAGCAATGATCTAGATTTTGTATCAGTTTCTGCATTTGTTTATGTTTGGACCTGTGTTTGTTTACATATGTACATGTTTTTTTTGTGTTTGAACATGCATTTGTTATCGCTATGCCACGTTCACGCTAACTGCTCATCAAAGTGCTGTGTTGATTATGGCAGAACATGTGTTTGTTTTTCACCACGCAGCAATTACATAGTTTCAAATAAAGTACTGTTTTCCTGCTCTTCTCAACCGGCATTTGTTAATGTCTGAACTTTTTTTTTTATGTGCCGATTGGGTGCGAACACCCATGTAGCTTTACAGCTGCCTGCGTGGGCACACACAGACTGCGACCTGTCCCCCTCTCCATGCCCATGTCATGTAGAGTTGTCAGCACCTAGTACTGCACCACCCTTGTACATTAGGATGCACGTGTTTTGGTCCCATGCACTCACAGCCATGATGGTCTAACCGGGGAGGGATGGGGAGTAGTTGTTATCCAACCTCATTCCTCGGCTGGCGGAAGTCCGTAATGGGTTGCGTACGCACGAGACAGAGGGCTGAATGATGCGTTGTGATACATATGCTACATGTGTTCGATGCATCTGTACCTGGTGTAAAGTGCACTGGATATAGGCCTGATGGCCGAAGATAACAGACAAAATGGGTAATGATTGGTTTAGGTTTTTATGTAAGTGTTTTGCCATGCATTCCTGTGCACGTCTTTATAATTATTGTGGTTGCCCCGCATGCTTCATATTCATGCACGCGGCCAAACGGGGCCTGCACTTGTGGCGCGGGCTGGTGTTGATCTGTGAGGCCTCATCTTTGCAATCACAAATATTTAGTTCTGCCTGTTATAAATTATTTTAAACCGTTTTTTTTTTTACCCCCGCAGCCGGACTTGGCCCTTCCATTTATTCGGAGAGCCCTCAACTAATTATTATTGTCCATGGGCTCTTTTGACAGCATCCTAGTTATTTGGCAAATTAATTTTAGGGACTTCTTCAGGTTTCAGCAGCTTTCTTATTTTCCCTTCTATAGATTCAGCCTGCAAGTCTCTTTCGTAATCATCATTGGTAAAATGTTTGGAACAAAATTTCACTCTTTTGGGGTATAATTTATCTTTTCTATGGTACAAAAAGGAACTATTGCAACTTGAACTTGATCTTCATGGTTTACATACTTTAGTTGTGTTGGTAAATTACACTGACTCAGTATTTTCTCCATACAAAGACTAAACATTCAGTTTTCGGTCTTTGACTGGTTAATTTTTTTGTGCATTGGAAACTTTAAAAAATAAGAAAGCTTACGTTTGTTTCCTGTTAATGTTTTGTTGCAGGACTCCTAAACTCATCGGGGTCATATAAGCAGTTGCCTAAACTGCCTATTTGATAATCAGACATGGAGAACTTTTGGGTATTAAAGAGGAATAGCCATCTTGATTTTCTGATCTTGGGCTAGGAAGATGCAGTTATCTCTCCTGGTAGGAAATTTATTAAATTTTAAAGTAAAAGCAGAGTCCGGAATCAAATTCAGGCCGCCCGGTGTAGCAGAAGATATGTACGAAACATCAAGCAACGAAGAGGGCCTGAACGCACAACGTATGTGTTATTTTTATAGATTAGTATGTGTGTCAGTTCGCATAGCAAAGTACTTGGTACCACTGACTTTAGAGGTAACGTAACACCCGAGAAACTGAGTTAGGAAAGATATCACGAGAGAAGACAATGTCAAGATATTTAATATCTTATTTTCAACAGTTGCAGAAAATTAGTTGAATATTGTCAATGTCAACATACAGAATTATGTCAGAAGAGTGTAGGATATTAGTTCATAGCAAGCAGACAAACTTAAACTCCACTTTAAAATAAATTATAATTTAATTTTTACTCACTCACATGCTGCTATGGTGCCCTTTGATGTACATGAGGCATAGTGGCACTTGCTTTCACTCCTTTTAATGGCTCTTTACTGACTGAGCTTGGCATAACACTGACCTTTCCGGTCCCCCAAGAGAGGGGACGTTGCTGGGCATACATGTATGCCATCTCTCTGCAATTCTAATCACTTATTGCTGCTACACTGTTAGTGTTATCATATGTTACATGTACACATCCTCTAAGTTTGGATTAATTTGGGACATTCTTTCTGGGTGTTGCATCGGTCTCCAGGAAATGGGTTTGTCATACCATGACATTTCGGCTTGTAGAGGGCATGCTGCTACGACAGTGATGTGTGTGTGGGACTAAACATGCATAGCTAGATAGAAGAAGATAGAAGAGGTTCGTACGCAGCAACAAGCAGATACTGGATGACACAATGTGACCACAGCACAGGATGACCGCCATCTTGTCTGCACAGCCGTAACGGACCATACAGCCTCGTCCACAGTGTAGGCTCAACACTTGAGCTGTGCAATGGGAGTGGACCTGTCTGCGTCGACAGTTTGACGCCATCTGCTGCGGGCTGGCCTGGTAGCACGCATGACATTGCCAGAAACTACAAACACCTTAGACTGCAATGGGCACGTTAACACTGTCGCTGGCATGCTGAGTGGCAAAATGTAGTGTTTTCGGACAAGTACTCCTTCAACCTGTCCCACAGTGATAGCCGCATAAGTGTGAGACACTATCGTGGTGACCACAATCTGGTAGTCTGCATTGTGGAGCAACATAGCGGACAAACACCAAGTGTGATGGTTTGGGACGTCATTGGATACATGCGATCTCGACCCCTATGTATTGAGGGAAATCTGAACAGCAGCCGCTACATCAGGGAGGTTTTAGAGTCCAAGATACTACTCTCCTTTAGGCAACTCCACATGTCATATTTCAGCAGGACAATGCCCGGCCACATGTGGCAAGGAATGTGCAAGTCTTCTTCAATGAACTACAGATACCACTGTTTCCCTAGCTTGAACATTTGCCTGATGTGTCGTCCATCAAACATTTCTGGGATATGGTTGATCTGCGACTTATTCGCCACAGTCCTCCAGCAACTACTGTTGATGCTTTGTGGACTCTCATACAAAATGCGTCGAGAAGATTCCCCAGGAAAAATATTCAGGTTCTCTTTGATTCCATGCCATGGCGTTTAGGGACCCTGAATGCAGCATGTGGCTTCACCCCATACTGAAATCTCATCAACTGGGATCATGTATCGTTCTGTAATTCTAATCATTTGTGTATTGTGATGTACCTAATCTGTGGCATAAAGTTCATTTAAATCACATATATCCTTCTTGGTGTTGCATTTTTCACAAACGTTAGTGTATTTTGTTGTGGGTCATATTTTCAAGCTTTGTATTTTCATTTTTGTTGAGTGAATACGTTATTCAATCGTATTGTAAACATTAATTGTGACTGCCTACAAAATGAAATTCCAATCACACATTGTTTGTCATATCAATATAAATACTATCGATACATACTAGTTATGTATTCCATTATGCTGGTTTAGAATGCTGCCTTCTTCACTCTTGAATCCTTCAACATTGCATGAAGCACGATATCTTGTCTTGATTTTCTCAAATCGTTTGACATAATGTGTTAAATCTTTTATTTTACCGCTGTAGGTACAACCATTTTGTGTTATATTTTCCTGGTTACCTTGTGCACATTTTTCTAATTCTTTATTACGTTTCATTTCCTACTTTGTGATTATACTTAGTGGTGTATGGCTGTGCCCGCTTTTGTGTGATGCTGCTATTAAGATTGTAAGAACTTCTTTTCCTGGGACGTCCATGTCAACGCTTCCTACTCCGGCACTTTTGCAGGGCTGGCTTTCTTCTTTTTCATCACACAGCTAAGCACACATTTTTTTCTGGACAAAGGAACATGCAACTATATACTCTTATCTGGTATCTTCGATCCACAAAAATGCCAATGAAGTTTTTTTAACAAAGGAATACCACAAAACCAAAGACATTTGTTGAAAGAAAAAAAAAAGAGAGAAAATTATATCAACCTTTTAATGTAATTTTTTTCTAAATTACTTAACCTATTTTGGCCATTTTGTCTAGGGTGCACATATTTTCTTTGTATGTTCACTAATTAGTGTAATAGCTACGGCAAGTATGCATTGTCAATATAATTATTTTATTATCCTTAAAAAAAAAAAGGTAGTACTCCAGTAACATCTACAAATTAATGTTCATGTATGTTGAAAGGATAACCAATATTCATATCTATACACAAAAAGAGAAATCAAATATATGTTTATGAATCCAGAGTAAGTCAGTTTTCTTTTCATATTTTTTATTAATTTAAAGACCTTTTTTATTTGACCCATATGTAATAATTTAATAAATGGTAAATTAATAATTATTATTGTTGCATGAAAGAAGGGTTTGTGGGAAGGCTGCTCAGCCTTCTGTTACTATTGTGTTCTTTCACAACCTGGGTAACAAAAACCAGATCCACGTGACGCAGCACCTTGCCCTTGAACGTTTACTTAGGGGCACCACAAGGTATGTTCTTTGGGGTTGTGTCCAAGCATCTGCCCAGGTAGGTGGTGCAGTCTTGGCAGCAGAGCATGGTTTTGGTTTTACCAGTTGTGTGCATGCTTTCTGCATGTACTTTTGGCTCTCCTTTTTGACTGACCGTTTTGGGCGATGTGATGGCTGTGCATGTTTGCTTTTATGCTGTGTTATTATCTAGTATCCTGGTTTTGTTGTGCCCTTTTTACCCACCTTTTTTAGGGTAAATTTTTTTTATAGATTTACTTTGCATTGTTTAGCACGTTTTATGACCAGTTTTGGTCAGTGCTCTCTTGATTTAAATTTTTCAGTGTTTTTACATAGACATAGCATTTCCAATTGTTCCTGAATTCTTATTGAAATATAAACTGCGTGCTTTAAGAGGTGCTCACTCGTCATCATCAACGCAACATTAACTTCACGTATTTATTATTCATACCATATTCCTACAAAGGCTTTTACATATTTGCAACAATGATGGCATTTTGCCATCCAACACAGAAAAATGACTCTGGTAATGAGGTTTACAAGGCTTACAGTGGTTATTTCCCTGGCACACGAGTGTGCAGGGATTGATGGAGCACTACTTTCAGGCAATGAAACAATAAACTTAAGGTTCCGGTATAAAATATGATTAAATATGGCAGACTACAATGATTGGTGCAAAGAACGTGATGTCCTGGGAGTGGTAGACACGTGTAGCTTCCCTCAAGTGCCTTGCAAAGCCGAATTGACTAAAATGGTGAACACCTGCTCTCAACTTTAGCGATGTTCACACCAAATCCTCAATAAATGCAATCTCACTTTATAGCAAATAATTAAGAACACAAGTCACTCTACAATGATTACAAATGAACAAAAAGCACTTAGAAATAAAAATATATAAGTCAGTTATGAATAAAAAATAAAAAATTTGGCATGGCAACAATATATTGGTATGATATTATTGCCATTTGGAGCTGTCTCTCCAACTCTATAGCCATGTATGGTTTGTTACTCATATAGCTTACCTTATTTAAATTAAAACAAAAATGTAATTACAGTCAACTCCCCATTTACCGGGGGTGGCTTAACCGTGGAGCCACCAGTTCAAAGTCAAATACTGAACAGCTACCGCCAGTTGCACGCCGCTGTTATTAATAACCCGTGCGCATGCTGTTAATTACCTGGCTGCAGTTGAGTGATGTGGTACTGATATATTTTAATATTAAAAGTGTTCGGGTACTATATTTACAAACTTTTTAACACTGAATACATGTGAAACTTGGAAGTACTTGGAATTCGGGGAAATTGTCAGATAGCACATTTTCATTGATAATAATAAAGTATTTCACGATTAAAACAGGCGTCTGCTCATCAAAAAGGCGAGATCTTGTAGTATACAATGTTCATATATACAGAGGCTATTTATAAATTACACTTGGCACTGACTGCAACTGAATGACAAAAAATCACAATAACAAATATTTTTGGCCACAAGAATAGCTCCTATGCAAACAACACGTCACGCGTAGTTTTAATAAATAAATAACATTTATTTTTGCTTTATGGCTTAAGTGGGAGGGGAGTTAAAACAAAAAAAAGTGTCAATCTGGCCTCCGAAAAACTTGGCGATTGTAGGCCGAATACAAATTATTAGCAGAATCCCTTCACACGTAAATGTGTTAGGTTAAAATATTTATAGAGCTCGTGGAAAATTTAAAACTCTGATCATTTGTTTGCATATTTGCACTTTACACATGAAAAACATGTAATTTCATGGGGACGTGGTTTTCAAAGTGAGCCGTGCGCACTGGCCGACAGATGACAGCACGATCGCCTATTTCGCTGGTGTGTCGTATAAGTGTATCTAGCACCTCCTTTTAAAAGTGAATTTTTCATCTTGTGTGGGCTCAAAACAACTCAGGTTTGAAATATATTACATCAAATATTTGAAAACTACTCTGCGATAGATGTCCGGCTTCTTCAATTAATATGAAGCATTCACGTGGAAACGTTAGCAGCAAGCACTAGCTACGGCCTATGATGAAGACATAAACGAAGCTTAACTATCGCATACGGTGTTCCATTTCATATAAACACCTACACATTATTCTAAAACTTAGTTTAATTAGTTAAACTAATAACAGCTGTTTTATAACTATATAAAATAAAATACATAGACATTTTATCTACGATCTTCCTGCCCACATATTTCTCAGATATCTGTTCTGCTAATGTAGGCTGTCAGTATAGCCTATGTGAAATTTAATTACAATTGTTCACGCATCAGTTGATACATAATTTTGTGTATATGATGATGTTAATATCATTTATGACGTTGGCACACACTGGCTGTCAAAAATTGTAATTCTTGTATGACTATATTATTTGTTTACATAACATATATGTCTATAGCATGTAGGCCTAAAGTAAATATTTTTTCCTGCCATTGCTTTAACTGTGAAATCGGTTATCCGTGAACCCTTAGCCAGTCATTACCCCAGAAAATCAGGAGTTGACTGTATTTGGATTTCCAAATGTGGTGTACGAATGTTCTCGGACATCGGACCAGTCCAAGTGTTTATTGGGGAATCTTTACACTCGGCACATACAAGCTTGGAATTATTATAAAGATATGCAAACTAATTACGTAAAAAATTACATTCCTTTATCATCTTCATAACCATCCTGGATTCTTCACAAACAATATTCTACATTGTCAAAAAGATTTACATTTTGTTGCAGAGCTTGTTTTCATACACTATAGCTCCAACCCATGTCAACCTATGGATTTGCTGGTCAATATCAAACTGCTTAGCGGTCAGAATGAGGAGCAGCAATCAACAGTAAGTTTTACACTCCTTCATTCAAAGAAAAAGCACATATTTATTATAAATTTTTAAGGTTAATGAAACTGAGACAAAGAGAAAACTGATGGGAAACAAAACAAGAAACTTCAACTTATCTCATAGTACAAAACCACTGTACTTTTAACAGAATGTTAAGAAATAAAGTAGATGTATTATAATTTGTTGCCATCCTTATAGTATGTTTTCTCATCAGGTTTTGTGCACATATATATGAGGAGTCATATACAATGAGGAGTTAGTCAAGATGGTGGCTATAGAACTCTAGTCAATTTGTGTTTGCTCAAAAAAATTTAAATGCAGTTGTCTATTATTTTTAAGCATATAAAATGCAACATTTACTGCCCTTAGTCACATTTTCTTGTAATGCCACTAAATACCTATAAACATAATGACTGTGACTTAAATGAAATGTTGTATAATTGTGTTAAAATAGCTTCAGTAAGACGAGTCCAATATGCTACTTGTCTACAAACTTTGAAATCCAATATGATGCCGGGGCATAGGGATACAATGGCCACTTCTGACATCAAATTTAAATTCATCTTAGAAATACGCACCCATAGACATGTCACATATAGACTTAGGTATATTAATTTTAAAAGTAAAACCAATTAAAATTGAATACATAAAACTTTTATTTATGATAATATTAGTACTTAACATTGTATTTCAACAAATCTTGAAAATAGTTGCAGATGCACAGACGCCATGCGCAATACTTACGATTAATAGCCCTTCATGCAAAATCATTCCTATAAAATTCAATATGACAACAGACATAGGCAGATACACAACCACTGGTTTTAATGTCTTATATGAAATTTTCTTAAAAGTATGTTTACAATGTTATTAACACAGTATACTTGTGTCACTAAAATTTGAAATTGAAAAAATTTAAAATTCAATTCATAATTATATGGGTACTTCACAAGCATTTGAATAACTCTCAAAAATAAATGCAACTCTATATGTCATATGCTATAGATACGTTTAAAATCCCATAATGCAAAGATGCATTATCACTGGTGGAGATGACATATTTGAATTTTTCTATTAAACTAGTTGTGCCCGCGGCTCCGCTCGCGTGGACTACATTATTATTGTTTAGAATTTTTTTAAAAATAAAGTTGAATTTTATTAGTGTTAATTTTCTATACTCTATACATATTATAAAACTCAACTTCTCTCTGCCTGTCTGTCTGTTAGTGCGCTTATCACTCGAGAACCACTTATCTGATTTACGTTTTTTTTTTCTTTTTCATTCATAGCTATGTTTTCTGGCCAGGTTTTAGTACATATTTTGTTGCGTAAAGTAACATAAGGAATAAACCGTGACGATAATAGTGAATCAAATCGGAATAAAGTTTGCAGCCAGCGCGTTCTCTTGCAATATGCTGTCTAAACCATTAAAGATGGAACAATATCATGTAGTAAAGAATTGCATAGAATAAAAAGACCTAGAAAAAACTCTGTGGTAGCATATATAGATCTATAACAGAGAAATACTAATAAGCATTGCGGTGGTGTGCAATTCTAATCTATTATATGAAGTTTCCCTGATGTAGTCATTGTTAATGGTTGAATCTACTATGTTATCTGGTATTGGTAGGCCCATGCTTTTTATACATTTTTGTCTGCACTTGCTTTTCAATTTCAATGAGTGCAAGGTAAAAAAAATTGTCATTGAATGTTGCTTGTGAATTAAATTGTAAAAACTCTTATTAGTATTTCTCTGTTATAGATAGATATATACCACCATGGAGTTTTTTTTAGGTCTTTTTATTCTACACAATTCTTTAGTACATAATATTGTCCAATCTTTAACAGTTTAGACAGCGTATTGCAAGAAGTGTGCTGGTGGCAAACTTTTTTCTGACTTGATTCACTATTATCGTCACTTCTTATTCCTTATGTTACTTCACGTAACAAAATATATACTAAAACCTGGCCAGAGAACATAGCTATGAATTTAAAAAAACACGTAAATCGGATAGGTGGTTCTCGAGTGATAAGTGCACTAACAGACTGACAGAGAGACGTTGAGTTTTATAATATGTATAGATATGCATTCTTATATGCATCATACAATACACTTATGTCTACATGTCTTTCAACTGTGAAATAAAAATATATAATTTAATTAAAATTTAAAAAGTAACTTTTTATTCATGTCTCACTAAATTCAAAATGTTTAACAGATTCATGGTTTTTCATCCTCACCCTCTCTTTCATTACATGCCTTAAGGGCGTTGTTCATGCACAAAAAATTGACATGTAAAATTCTTATTCTGTTGTTATAGTATGGTTGAGGACTTCATACTAATTTCCCCCACCACTCACCAGGCCTGTATATCAGTCGGTGCCATGCTACGAAGCGATTAGTTGTGAGGAATCAGAGAGGAGAAGGCTGTTTTGGTTGCTCTCTTCTCTAACTCAGTCAAGCGATACACAAATGGTTGACAGCCTTCCTCTCTCTCCTCTGACAGCAAGCATGGTACACATGTACAGTATTGATTGCCAGACTGTCAGAGTGATAGCAGACAGGCGAGAAGCGAGCGGCCGGGTTGGCTCTGCTGCTGCCCTTCAGTCACTGCTGGAGCGTGCTTCGTGCGTACAGACTGTGCTCACATATGGCCGATGACACACCTAGTCGCTATCATTGTATTATAGCAGTGGCAAAACAACATATCCAATTTAGGACGAGGCAAGTTTTTTGATGCCCCCTTACAGATAAGTGAAAAAAAAAGGTGGGGAAGTAAATCTGTATGCGTTCCTAAGATATTTTTGCTACATTTACAAATGTAGTTTTGTTATGATTCCTGCCTAATTTATATTATAAAAGATAAAAAATATAGCTATAATCTAGACATGCAGAAGCTATGGATAAGAAACATATTAAAACAATGTTTCAGCTATAGTTACGACAAACTTAATGAAAATTACGATTCAATTCGTATATTAAATTAGGAACATCAATACAAGATCAGGAATGGGAGATTTTACTCAACATTCTAACATATTTCAGTGAAAAAAAGTGTTTGGCCGTTCATTTAACCTGATACTAGTGCCCTCTATCAAAAGTTAATACTAGCGCCCTTTATCAAAAGTTAGGTGCAGGCAATTTACATGCTGCAACCCCCTCCCCCAAGTTGTTACGCCACTATAGCTGGAAGTACAGTTAGATATAAAGGTTTCTACTTATGTAAGAACTGATGGTGATGTGCAATGTATACGCATAAACTTATTCTAGCCTAAACATAAACAATAAATAAATTCTATTATTTCACAACTGCCCTATGATTGCTACTTACTCTCGTTTTCCCGCTGTTTTATGTGGGGAAAACAAACACTATTCCATAATTTATTACATAACAGATGACAGCATAACCTACTCTTTATAAGCCAAAGTTTTTTAAAAATTTTGTGTTGTGATTTTAGGTGCAGAGAAGTTTTTATGGTATTATTTTGAGGCAAATTGGTTGTAAATAAATGTAAATGTCATGATTATACAAAAACAAAAATTGGTATGATAGAACTATTGTGTGTTTGTAACAATAATAATATTTTTCGTAAATCAGTCACGAACTACAAAAACTAAGTTCGAAAAATGTTCATTGTTCATTCATGATTGCTTATAACAGCTGCATGACAGACCAAACTTCACAAATTTTATATTAAGTTAAATTACATTATAAAACTTAATAATAATAAGTTTACTTTATTTTATTTCCTTTATGCCTTTACAACATTCAAATAAAGAATTTTAGTAACTGTACAAAGTTCAATGACGTCCTGGTTATAAAGCTGAGTGCAAGGTTCAAAAGGAAGAGTCTCTACAAAGTTCGTAATAGCCATACTAGGGTAACTGTTACTTCCTAGAAACGCCACAAGATCGCAGTAGGTGCTAGTTTTACACTCAGAATTGCGGACATAAGTTTATGATCATACTGATGACGAAAGCATTCTTTCGGGAGTAAATGTACGTCTATGGAACCACTGCGATTTAAAAAACAAAAATAGTCATTGTCTTGTGAGGAATTTGAAACCAAAACCTTTTGCACCACACTACAACATGGAGGTCTACAAATCTCATACTTGAATTCGTGCAATCATGCACCATTCCCTCCCCCGCTCCCCAAAATACAATTTCAAATTTGAGTTAGCCAAGAAATTTGAAAGGCAATGGAAGCAAATGCTGTATACGAACAACTAGCAAATGTTATTTCATAAATTATTATTCTCAACGTCCCTGATTGCCAAGAAGTACTGACCATTAATAAGGTAATTCCTTTTGGTGAACGAAACCACATTTTTCATACACACTACTTCAGAAAACATAAATATAATGAATATCTATCATATTTACCATATCTCGGATACAGTACGACGTGACAACTGGTAAACAAACAACGATTCGTACATATATAGGTGAACCAGATTTCAGATATGTTAAGAATTTATCAAAATGTATTTATGTATAGGTTCCCTACTGTATTAGTAGTTCACACAGTGTAGTCTTTAGTCAATAACTGTGTTATCTGTAGTCAGCAAGATAAAGGGCCACTCAACTACATCACTTGGTCAATGTTTTATCTGTAGTTGACAACATAAAGGGCCAACTCACGTGCACGCCAGTGACGTCGGGCAGACAGAATGGTCAGAAGTTAGTTATTTGTTCACATTTAGATGGATTATCTGTGATGTTAATCCATGGTTCTCAATGGTTTTTTAACATGTATTCTGTTCATCGTGAATATACTGTATATATGGACAGCCTATTTTGTTTTATTTCAAACGTTTTTCCTTATTTGCTAGAGTATTTATGACATGTAGTAAATCTTCATCAAGAATTTGATATATTCTTCGTGTATTACTCTGAAATTCATGCACGTACAAATCTGTCTACAACATTTCTACAACACAATGTGTTGGAAACTGAGAAGTTAAGTGCAACCTGGCAACAGCATCACGTCTCCGGAAATCATGGGTGCAGGGAGTGGTGGACTTTTCTGCTGGAGACGAATGCAGTGCACTCTGTTAAGGGATCATGAACCATGGGCTGCTGCTAAGCCTATAAAAGTCTCTTGTTTAATTTTTTTTATTAAAATATTGTTTGCACGCTGTGTTCAAGAGTTGCGTATTAAAGATTTGGAATTTTCGTACATGACTGTTATGAAAAAATCACAATTTCAAGATGAAAGCCATTTCAAAAAACACTTTTTTCTTAAGCACTTTTTCCATAGCTCCACAATTTCATTTTATTTGAAGGTGTTTCATTTAATACATGTCGAATTAAAATTCCCAGTAAAGTATACAGAACACTCAGGAGTAAAATGAGCTGATTCTGTATATTCTTACATGCATACTGCAGATAGTGAGGTTAAAATAGTGGGTGCCTTATTATTCTTAACATTTGCAGTGTAATCATTAGTGTCGAAACTATTGCACACATACAGTTACTTTGTTATTCAGAATAATTACAATGTTTCCAAACCGTATGTAAAATAAGTTATATGCATAAATCTGCTAAATGTACTGAGTAATTTCAAACCAAACTCGGATGAAAAATTCAGAATATGTTGCACCTCCACCTTAAATGAAGTCATTGAGGCAAATTGATAATTCAATGCTTTCTCTGGAGCAACATCTTCATCGGGGATGTATTATTGGGACCTGTCAATATAAGCAAATTATGAAAAAAGATACAAGTAAATGTACAGAAAAAATGTGCTATTTTTGATAAAAAATAAAAAATTTGGAAAGAAAATTTTTTTATGGATTTTATAGAAATTTTAAACCAAAATGGCAGTTATGTAACCTAAGGTCAAGGTCAAATCCAAGATGATAGCACAAGATGGCGGATACCTTGTGAAATAATCCAAGATAGCAGACGATCCCTTGCCTCAGAACAGCCTAAATCCCCCTACTAGCAATGCTCCCTGAAGGCAGAAATAAAGAGTGACTTCACGAGGAATGAAATCCAATTCACCTTAGTAGGAGGCTGATACAATAGCCATATGACAACTGGTGTCCCTATCTGAGCTTGTGCATTTACCAAACTTGCATTTATTTTTTAAAAGCATTAAAATTACAGGAGTCAGTTCAAAGATTGACACAACACTCTGATATTGGATTCCTGAAAACCATTTGTAAACAGATATCCCAGTAAAGGAAATTAAATGTTCTGCAAAACATGTATGTTTCACTTTAGCATGCATATTATCAACAATTCTAAACTATTTCTAGCGCTTATCTTATAACTTAATGCAATAAATAAGGAGTTAAACTACCAAAAAAATTGCATTTCGCAGTACAACTTTACCCAAAACTCAACTGAAAAATAGCAAGTTAAGACCCTTAAGAATAAAAAGAAATTCACAGAGTATCCCTATATTTGTCTTCCAAATATTTTATTACAACAAAGTATTCCAAAACAAATGGAGCAATGTTAAAGAAGTAAAAATTTTCACCAAATAATTTTTGTTTAAAATATAATTTTAAAAATACCATAAAAAAGGTAATTTATTGCAATAATTTCTTTATTAGACAACTTATGTTACATGTTTATCTGACCAATAAATGGTTTATGAACTATGAAGTAATTTATTGCGAGTGGCTTGGAACCATATGGCATTGGTTTTGATGGGGAAATTCAAGTATTGCAAAATTGTGTATTATAGTAATGTCTACTCCAGAAACATTAATAGATTTTATTTCAAGGTATAGTGAATATACAATATATATAAAACATAACAAAACATACTCTTGTCACAAATATACATGTATATAACAACATAATTTTTTATTATTTTGAAGAACTGTACACTTACATACTTTGAAGAAAAAAAATATGGTGGAAAAAAAACATTTACCTTTAACAAGTCACCTCGTTGAACCAAGTCAATACCAATGACTTTCTCTGTTAAAATTTCGAATTGTGGACCAACAGTAACTAATACTGCCTCTGTTGCTTTTAAAGACAGAAGTTTAGAAAGTGCCTCTGAAGTTTTCCCCTAAACACACAACATGAATTACTTGTACAAAATTACATAAATAAATAATTTACCACATATCAGTTTCAATCAAACAGAGTAAATAAACCATATAAAAATATTTATAAGATTACATTTTTAGCGCAGTTATATAATGAAGTGTTTTATACATATTTCTTTTAAAGCCACCATATAAATTAATTCTTTAAAGTAAACAAATAATAATAAATAATTAATCCCAATATGATACAAAATACTAGCAATAACAATAAAAATAAAAGTGTAAATTGCATTTTCTATCTACAACATACACAAACACACTGGGCAACTTGGGGATTATTTTCTTACAAACAAACATTGACACAAAATTTATCTTTGCATATGGGTTAGCAGGATAAATGTCTTAGAAAACAAACACACCAAGAAAGTATGTTTGCTTGCAAATCAAAGAAATAGAAGATCTTTGCATCATAGATGTATCACATGGATTAAAATTAATTACTAGGCTGAAAAATAAAAGGAAAATACAAGTCATGTGAAATTCACTTATTTTCAAGAATATTTGTTTCACCACTCACCACAAAAACATTTTTGTTTACACAAAATATCCTGCAAACATCTTTTACAAATTTGTTTCTTCCCCCTTCTTAACCCTGTAAGCACATATTTTTATAAGGTTATAAAGTCACTTTCATATAATGCACCAACAATTAGCTTCCTTATCATTGCTAATTTACAGTATGCAAATGGAGAAAAGTTAAGTATTATAAAACTGTTGTATTTTCAGATGTTATTCTGTTGACTAAATAAATACTGTGCACACAATGTTAATATGAATTCAAACAAAAATTTGTTGCTGCAGTTAATCACTAAAATATATGTTGAAAATGTGTTTGACGTGAAGCGATTTCTACAGACAGCATATGAATTTTAAAGTTAGAGAAGGGGAGAAAAGTCCATGGATGCTATAAGAGCATTGCTTCCCATTTTATTTCCATCTGTAAATATAGAAGAACACCCCTCAACTGTAATTTTCACAAACAGAACTCACCATATCCCGAATTATTTTCCAGAAAATCTAAAATGTTACAAAATTGTGCCAAAACTTTTTCACACACACGAGAGGTGGTTTATTGCCTGTGGCCATACTGTACATGCCCACCAGATGAGAATGCGTGCGTGCCAGTGCACTGCTACATATAGCCAGTCTTTCACAACACACATGAGTTATAAGTCATTCTATTTTATGTCGGCAATTAAGTTACCATAAACTTGTTTATGTTGTGAATCTTTTTATTGTTTCATAGATTATGTTGAGGAAACAAAAGATAGCAGCTTCTAGTGATACTGCTAAATGGCAAAGTAAAACACTTACAATCCAAGAGAAAGTGGACATTTAAAAAAAATGGATGCTGGAAGTTCTGTAAAGTCTATGTGTGCCTTTTATGGTGTTGGGGTGTCTACAGTTTGATTTAAAAAAAAAGCAAAAAGAAGAACTGTACAAGTTTTATGTGGATAGTGAATCCAAAGTGGGAATGGAGATTCATAAAACATTACGCACAAATAAAAGATGCAAACTTGACGTAAATTCAATTTTTCACACTGAACTTAGACTTGATTATGAATGCAACTTTTCATTAAGGTGATTACACAAGTTTACAAAAAGGCCCTACATTTCTCTTTACATAATGAGCAGTGAGAAACTTTCTGCCGGCACAGAAGCAGCCAAAAAGTTTGTTGTGGAGTTCGAGCAGCTAATGTAACAAGAAAAAGTATTTTCAGAACACGTATACAATGCAGATAAAACTGCATAATACTGGAGATGTATGCTAAGAAATACTTCGTGTACTCCAAACTATGCATACTTTGTGTACTCCAAACTATGCACATACTGGAATGAAAGAAAGGTTAAAAGTGTTAGGTTATTCCAATGAAGCCAGAACACACATGATCAAACTCCTGGTCAACTGTTAAAGTATGCAGCCACAGAAGTTAAAAGCCATCAAGGTAATGTGTACTGAATATATAGCAGAAAGAAAAAAGGCCTGAGTAACCACAAAAATAATCACACAGTGATTTAACAGTTTCGTATGACAAACTACGTAACACCGAAATGCAAGATCATACTTGTGATGGATAATTATTCTGCCCACCCACAAGCATAAGCCCTATTGAGATATAATGTAAAAGTTGTCTGCAGCCAATTTGTAGATCACTCATTCAGCCTCAGGACCAGGGAATCTTACACATGCTAAAGTGCTGCTAAGATAAGAAGCCCCACCAGCTGGTTGAGAATGAAAGTCATTCATCCAGTGCCGAAGTTGTACGACTGTCACATTTTAGTATACAGTACATACTTAATTATGTTGTAAGGTTTTGTAACTGTGAGAGTATAGTTGATAATTAACATTGCAGGGATTTGGTTCAATCTTTCATTTTTCATTGAGCAGGGCTGGGGTGGTTCACCATCAAGCACTAGGTAAATTTTTTAATGGCTGTGCAGTAAATGATGACTCGTGACTCATGACATTCTCTTCTTGATTGTAAGCAATTTTGTTGTGTTCTCCTCATGCAAATACTGTTCGAGGTCACTGTGGCTATAGAATCTAAGGTGATAACTGTTGCAGGGTGGGGAATTTTAGAGTGGCATAGAAGCAAACAATTACTTGCACGTGGCACAATTTTAGCTTAATTGAAGAGAACTTGTGCAAGAAATCTAAATACTGACCAACTTTTTCTGGTTTATAAACAATGTAACAATGTTGGTTTTCACATGTGCATGAGAATATTTGTAAGCTAAGATTTGTGTTTATAGAGGCATGTCTCATGTAACATTTGTGTGACAGCATTGTCATGCCATTCCTTCTTTTTTAAAACGGAGTTCTTAAGCTTCCTTTAACTAATTAAGAATACCTCAGATGCATCTGAATGTATGAGTGGATATTTATGGGAATGTGTGTAAATGTAGTGTTAAACTACCTGTTGTCATTCCTCAAGAAGTTAAGCAACAACTTGTTTTAATTTAACTGGAAGATTTAAGGTAAATGCAGTCTTTCGTTGTATGTATATGGTAGTGCGTAAATGTTATGTTCCTTGATAATTCTAGCGTGTCTGAATAAATAGAGTCACAAATAATTACTATTTTGTGTCTTGGTGTCAAAGGGTCACGGTGGGCTCAGTTTTCCCCAGAAGTGGATGTGAGTCGTATACACTATCTGATCAAACGTATTCAAATACATACATGCAACTGTCCTGTAAGTGTCCCTTGGATAAATTCCAAGTAACAAACATTAATAAGGGATGGGCCCACCCTTGGCCTTTATTACAGCTTTAATCCAGTGGGGGGGGGGGACTGTCAACCAGATGTTGAAGCGTCTTGAGGGGAATGGCCAACCATTCTTCCTGCAGCACTGTAGCAAATGTAGTAAGTGATGTGGGCCGTCATGGTCTGGTACGCAGTCATAGTTCCAATTAATCCCAGAGGTGTTAGATAGGACTTAAGTCAAGGCTCTGAGCTGGCCAATCCATTTCTGGAACCCTGTTGTCCACAAACCACTCACAAACAGACCATGCTTTATGGCAGAGAGTATTGTCATGCTGAAGTGCAGTTATAATATCCGAACTTATCTTCTACCGTAGACATCATGCAGCCGGTCAAAATGACCTTATAGACATCTGCCATTAATGCACCCTGTAGTATTACAAGATTGCTAAGTCCTTTCCGTGAAAAATACCCCTACACTGCCACTTCACCTACATCAAATTTCACAGTGGGCACTATACGGGCTCGCATGTAGCATTCAACTGGCATTTGCAAAACTTAAACCCTCCCATTGGACTGCCAAATGATAAAGTGTGATTCATCACTCCAAATCACATGTCTCCAGCCATCCACATTTCAATGACAGCACTCTTTACATCACCAATGCAGCTCTTTACATTCACATGTGAATTGCGTGGTTTATAGGCAGGTGCCTGAGCTTTGAACCCCAATCCATGTAACTCCTGGTGCACAGTCATGGTGCTAACTGCACAATTAGTGGCACTGTAGAATTCACGAGTGATGGTATCACATGGTCCCTGTCAGTAAACACATATGGCCTACCTTGCCATGGTTTTGTTGTGATTGTGCCTTCCTATTTATACTTCACAATCCACATCTTTGATGGTTAACCTCAGCAACATGAGAAGGGAGGAAACGACCCTGATGGATTGCTTACTGATGTGGCACCCAATAACTAAAACCTGTTTGAAAAAGTCAATGAGCTCCCTTGCTCCATCTATTCTGTCAGTATTGCATAGCACTGACCAACATCCAGCTCTTTGCCTTATTTTATAGTGGCAGCAATGGTCGTAGCAACATTTAAGTACGAGTCTTTGTTTTCAGAGGGATGTACACATAATTTTGATGAAATAGTAGATAAATTTCCCAGGGAAGTGACCATGCCATGGTGGCATTGGCAATTGTGTGATATATACGATAACTGGCCATCCAGCTATGATTATAGTGATTACTATATGATTGGAAACAAGACTGATTCTGCCGTCACCTGAGAGCACTCCCACGATTGGCCTATATGAGCAGGGCAGCGTGCTGGGGTCAGGAGCAGTTCTCTCCTTGGTTCATCCGGAGACAGTGGTTACCTTGGTCCATCCGGTGACAGTTGCTACTTCAGTACAACTGGTGCAGTTGGCTATCCTCTGGTTACAGTAACCCCAGGTACACAAGGGAGTGGCCACATGATGGATGCAGCAGACAACCTCATGAGGCAGCCAGTGACAGATGTTAGAAGTATGATTTTTTTTTAATGCCTCGGGCTGTTTTAAACAAATTAAAAAAAAAAAAAGTACTTATCACATTTGTTAGAGTTATGTGGGCAAACAGATTTATATTTGCAATATTCTTTATCCTATTTCAAACAATATTATTTAAATGATAACAGCTATGTGAAAGAAAAACCTTACTCTTTGTTCTACAGTAGAATATCCATGCTTAATACAGGTGTTTGTTCTTTTTCATTGCCATTCCAATCTTCTCTTACCGGGAAACAAAATTTTGATTTTACGAATTACTCAAAAACAGTGCACTGGAAACACTGTGCTCATTAGACTTTTTCAATAAGTCTACAAATCACTGAGCTCCACGTACTGTATAAATATCAGTACGTCTAGTTCAGTGATTTGTGACTTATCAAAAAGTCCAATGAGCACAGGGTTTCCAGGAGGTTTTGCATGCTTTCAATCAGTAAACTCTGATTGTAACCTCTGTGGTGGCCACGCCACTCTATCTCTATTCCACTAAGTATCCTCAACTGCTCCAGTAGCTCAGTTGATCAGTGTTAGCCCTCATCCGTGCTGCCAGAGTTTGATTCCCGGTGGCAGTGAAGGTTTTTTTCTCCAAGGAATTATTCTTTTCTAGAACTTTCTACTCTTGTCTATGTAGTCTCTGTATTAATCGATAACTTTGACTGTTCCATGACACCAACCCAATGGTATAAAAGCGAGCCATATAAGGCCTGTGATTCAGTCTATATTTAGATCTACATGATTAATGTCTCTCCTGTCAACATCGGCCTGGTTCTTCCAAGGCCCATACCTCCAACCTCTGAATCTACTTGTCAGTTGAATGCACTTGGTCTGCAGCACTACTAGGCTAGTCTCTTATCCGCATTAGTTTGTTTTTCGTAGTGACAATGACTGTGGTCAGTTGTGTTTGTTTCAGTTTAGTGTCCAGTGGATAAAAAATAGTTTGAGTGACATTCAAGTTTTGCATTCTTAGTGATATTGTTTTGCCTCTGGGTTGCTCGTGACATGGAAATGATGGCAATGCCAATAAAAAGCAATTTATTTCAGCAAGATGTCACAAACAAGGACATCATTTGCTCGCACTTATTGTTTGGTGAGAGTATTGCTACTTGAAAAACAAGGTGTAAAAATGAGAAATTGTGGACCAAGTTTAAAGCCATTCATGATGAAAAAACTAAACAATACACCAAGGTGCAACACGTTATATTTATGCAAAGAAGGTTCAGACACCACAACCTAAACAAACACATGAGCAAGTGTGTCGGTGAAGATGGAGAAACTTCTACATCACCATCACCCCTGACATCACTTCAAACTATACCTTTACCATCACCAGTATCATCACTGTTACTGTGACCATCACAATCATTGTCAACTGGATTGTCTGACTAGAATAATTCAAGGCAGCCGCACAAGAAACAGGGGAGAAGAAGAAATCTCTTTCAATGGGAAAAAATACGAAAGGTGAAGCAAGATATTCATAATTGCAATGTTCTATGTTGCACTAGAGACCTGCAGCCATTTACATTTGTTAACAGGTATGATTTTAATGACCCAGCTCAAGGGCTGATCAACATGAGAGCTGTTTATGGTGAGGTGGACATCAGCAAAGTGATACCCTGTTTGACCACAATCTCAAAAAATACATTATTCGTTGCGCAGTATGTGAAAAGCAACTTTTTCCAGAGGTTAAAGCAGCTTTCAATGATAAATATTGCTCTTTAGACACAAACTTTGGAAAAATAATGTTAAACTAATGTATGTTACAGTAACGACACAGTATATAAATGAAAAATATGAAATGAAATCTTCAGTTTTATTCACAAAATATTTTCCCATAGAGCAAGCTGAAACAGGGCTAATTATTGACTAACTAATTGAATCTGAGTTTGTAAAGCTAGGACTTTCCATAGAGGACCTCTCAAATACTGTTTTTGTAACTGACCAAGGTTCAAACATAAAAGCGGTTTTGTCAAGTTACACTAATCTTGCGTGCATTACACACTGCTTGGCTACTGATACTTATTAGACAAAGAGAAATTTTTAAGTGACAATGCCCCTGAATTAATGATGAGCATTCAAGTTTGCAGGAACGTTGTGAACTATTTGAAGTGAACTGGCAGTGCAAGAAACTACACAAGTTGGTTATGATATAAATACGGTGTAACAGTATTAGATATGCTGGAGTCAATGTGTGATGTGCTGCTGCAAATAATGCAAATCCTAGGAGAAAAACACAAAACTCAAAGACTCAACAAATGGGACAGTGAACGTGTAACTGAACTGACCGAGTTTCTCATCCCATTCAAAGAAGTTACTTTGAAGCTTAAAAAAAAATGGTACTAACTCTTCATTTTGTTGCTATTCGGTATTATGATTTGTTAAAGCATTGTTGTCACGTACATAAAGAGGATAGTACAGTACGTCATCCACTATTTAAATTGTGTTACAGGAACTAGTCTATCTATTAGTTTTCGTTGAACTTATTTGCACACAATTGCCTCTATGAAGATGCCTATAATTCCCATAATCTTACCTAATCTTAACAAACCGAGTATGATTTAAGTTAGTTCAACCTATATTATAAGCTGAAATCAATCTTAAAAAAAATCAAAACGAAAAAAAAATACATAAACACGTAGTCTTGAACTAGTGAAGCTTGTGTTTATAAATCTGAAGTTTTTGTAAAATTACAATGTTTAGGAAGAGACAGGGAAAACAGCTTATTTTCATAATCTACATATCATTAGCATAGATCGCAACAGATAAACAATAAAAACTATCAAACGTTCATATTTTGGTATAAACTATTGATAAGAAGTCTTTAAATAAAGACAATCACTGGTGATAGTTACAATGTTGGGTCTTGAAATGTATAATGATAGTACCAAATATACTGTTGCCTCTGTTTCTGGTACTTTAAATATTTTGCTTTGAACTTTTTCATTAAATTAGCCATATAGCTTAACTAACACCTTAATAATACTTTTACTGTTTCTTAACTCTTTTTAACAAACATTTATGTTATTTGCTTTAGGAGGAAATCACAACCTTAAAGATTTGATGCAACTTAGTGGTGTTTCCCAAGTCAATTCCAAGTCTGTCACAATATTATTATTATAAGTATATGTTCTAGTACTCTTTAAGACCTTCACTAACATTGTAAGTGAAATCAGTATAAACTCAGTACCCTTCACACACATTGACAATTTAAAGCCAAATCAACTCATTATACCAGTCATTAATCAGTTTTTATTTACATTAATTTTACTTTTTTACCTTTTTAAATTCTTTCATTTTACAAACTGATTGTGTCCTAGGGGAAAAAACATTTTTTCTTAGTTTTTCCAGAGTTTTACCGAGACTTAGCAACTTCACTTGTGTGCAAATAAGCACTCTTTAATTGTAATGCTTTCTTTTAATTACATATCTTTTAGTTTTCTCCACATAGGAAATATTGGTGATCAAGGAAAAGGCAGCAAGATTAATACAGGAAAAAGTGGCATTAGACGACAGGCATTTCACAGCAGTCCTACTGTGTCTAAACATGCGCAGTTTAAAATTGCTGCTTGAAGAAGAAAGACACTGAGCTCACAATGTCGTAACCAAGTTGCTAGCAGATATTCCTGAGAGTAGGTCTAAACTCAACATCTTTGATGCAGTACACAGTAGTAATACAACGGAAATCAAGGGATTTTGCCTAAAACTTTTTTTATTCATCAGAATGTCAAATTTTAGAAATCATCATAATATTTTAAATCATAAACATCGGGATAGTGTTTCTGCTTTTACTTTGAAGGTACTGGTAGTACAGGTGCAAACGCAAAGGTTGTTTTGAGGTCTCAGATTTCACTAAACACTGAAGAAAATACATTACGGCCCTGCATAATGTCACAGAGTTAACAAAATGAATTTTGAGTACAATGGTTCTAAAACTATAACATCATATGTAAAAACAAATTTTTTTATCATTTTCACATTAAAATATTTTCTTTGTTCCATGCCAAAGGTGTTTTTGCTGTTTGATTTTAAATTAACCTAGAGTAAATTTGGTAACTATTGAAAAAAGAAAAACGACTTGCACGACCTAAAACTGATTTCACCCACTTCCTCCAGAATCACAGGTCAATACATTATATAAGTCACAATAATTAATAAGTACAAATGACTTATATATCACATGAAATTGTGAGTATAATTAATTAAATAATGCAGCTTTAGCCTTTCCAAGTTAGGAATACTTAAAGCTGTTGCCTATTTAGGGAATCCCTGCTCACATTACTGGAGCAGTTGCGCTCCTACTATATCTTAAGCTCTTTACCTACTGAAAAATATGGTTTTTTCGATGTTTCAGCATTTCCAGTACCCCTACCCCAGGCAAAAGGTAGTAGTTTTGACAATTGGTGCAATAGTGAAGATAACAAGCTAGATCTTTCATGTAATGAAGAACTCTCTGTACATGAAATTTGGATGGCCAGATTCTGAGGATCCAGACAATCTTATCCCTTGGCGGAAAAGGAAATTGACAATGTTCCCTCCGCTGGCCAAGTTTGATCACCAGATATTAACTACCCTAGCAACAAGTGACTCAAGTGAGAGGAACTTCAGGAGGACAGGGTTAGTAATCACGGAAAAGAGGTACAGCATCAGCCTGGAAAAGTCAATGACACACTGGCAATCCATAATTATTACTTGGTACACTAACATGCCTTATATTTTGACTTTCATTTTTGCACTTTAGTTAATAATATGTTTTTGGATCTCCTTAAGGTATGATTACCCTCCACATTTGATAGTCTATATCACTAAACCTTATGCGCAATGCATAGCATAGTACTTTGGACAATGCGTCAAAATTCAGATCCAGCATTGGGATATTTGATTTGTTACAAATAACAAAGAATGCCAAAAAAGAAAGCGAAAAGTATTTTGAGTGTGATGAAAGCTACTGCAAAAGTGAATGAAGCGTATAATTTCTTACGCATGTCCCTTTGTCGACAAATTACTAATTCTGCATAGATGTTTATAAGTGAAGCTTCAGTAAGAGAATCATGCCCCTTTTGGTTTTAAGATTATGCAATTTTATATGTTACAGGGTAACAGATACGACTCAGGATTCTTTTTCCTGCTAAGAGCACAATTTGTTTTTAACTATATGATGAAAGAGTGTAATATGTTTTTAGTACAATAAAAAAGGACAAATTGTTTTTAATTACATTGAAAAAGTGCAATATGTTTTAGTTAAATAAAAAAGTACAATGTTTGTTGATTTGCAATACATTTAACTTCATGACTTAACTTGCCCTTCTGTGATTATTACCTTAGCAGGTTTGTTGGTGGTGCATTGGCTATATTTGCGATTATGACGATGGTTGAAAAAAACGTAACGTAATCCCAAAAATTATACGCTAGTAGTATAAAGTCATAATGCATGTTCCACCAGTATATACAGAGTCAAGAAAATTATGTTTGGAATTGCATTACTCATATTTTCTTTACGACAATGGCAAAAGTAGTTGTCCAAACTGATAACTTGCCAAACGGCATGACGCCTTTATTTAAGGCAAATCTCAGCCATTTATTTAAATGTGTGTGCACAGAGGCTATAGGTCTAACCACCTAGTCTATGAGTTGTAAACTGTGCCGACAAATCCACCATAAGTAACAGGGCGAAGCCTAACAATGGTAAGAACAATATGGGGAGTTCATAGAAACATGGACAGAATTGTATGACATCCCAATTCGGGAGAATTACAAATATTGGAATGATGAAAGAGCTATATGTGCTGGAGCAGGAGAAAGGGAAAAACCATGAGTATTTTATCTATCAGACGGTACAGTTACACCAAAGAGTGCATCCCACTGGGGATATAAATAAGATGATCCTGCTAATAGTAGCACTAATGTCGGGGGAACAACTTGACTTTCCTTCAGGAACCTGAGCCCCGGCACATCAAAGAACTAAAGAAGCAGGCCTGATGTGCAGAGTAGGATCAGAAACTGAAACAGCCAAGGGCCACAGGCAGAAATTGGCAGATATCACAGATGAAACCCCACCAAGGGACCCGAAGGAGTGGAAAATTGAATCAAGGGTCACAGAAGGCAAGAACATTCTGAATACCCAGAATGTCCAGGAATCTGGGATGTGTTATGATGTCTCACAGTTTGTAGTGCGGATAGGATAGCATGAGCAAAGAGCATTGCTAGATTCTGCCACCTCCACAAATTTTAGAAAGGTGAATGTGCTTACCAAAAGGGAATGGATAAGATATGTCCAGCAAAAGTACAAGTATAATTTATACAAAATTGGGCCAACCTAGCCATTTTGGGTGAGGTTACAATGCCTGTGACACTAAGTAATGGGGAGACAGAATCAATCAACTTTCTAGTCACGGAAAACTTTGTGGAGGATGTGATCTTAGGCCAAAATTGGCTCTGTGAACAAGAAATTGTTCTAGAGTTTAAGGGAAAATGTAGCCACATGAGGAAAATAAAAAAGTGACTTTGACTTTGGTACCCAGAACAGAATTAGCTAAGGCCACCGAGAAAAAAAGGGTAAGCAATATTGCATGACTGGTCAATGAGCCAGATGAAGAATGGTACGAAACACAGGAATGGTTTGCGAAGGTCCTCAGGTAACAGGAACACACTGGCAGATGCTTCATCATGAAAAGCAGAAGCCTGGGAGGCTCAGGAACGATACCATGATGTCACCTACCTGAAACAGGGAAGGGTGAGCCCAAGACCAGTGGTCAGAACTCATGTGTATGTCAAATCTAATCCAATGTCTAAGGACTCAGAGAAGTTCTGCGCCAGACTTGCGCCTCATTGGGAAGAACCATAGTGTACCCACCAAAGAAATAGTAATTATATTGGGTTGGCCATACAACCATGGACAACATGAAGCTAGAACAAAGGGAAGGTTCTGTGACCCAGATGAAAATGTGGTGCAAATCCTGGACCTTGGCATTCTAGGATACACCAGGTGAATGATCCGATGACCCTCAGGACTGCAGAGGTATTTCCCAGGCAAAATCCACATGCCCTGGTGCCTGTAGGGTTTTTCATTATACCCTAGTACAGTTCCTGGGTACAGCCAATAGAAATATAATATCCCCTGAGAGACAAGAGCCTCAGCCTTGAAGAGTCCTGCACATACATCTACACCTCTATGCCCAAGCACATGTTTTGAAGTTGTGTTACGTGTCTTTCACCAAGATTGTTATAAACAACATCATGTAGTCAATTATAGGCATTAGTAGATATTGAAGTTGTTTTCATTCAAGCAGACCGTAACCTTTTTAAGCAACTTAAAGAATGCAGTGAGTGCTNTCTGCAGTTGTGTTACGTGTCTTTCACCAAGATTGTTATAAACAACATCATGTAGTCAATTATAGGCATTAGTAGATATTGAAGTTGTTTTCATTCAAGCAGACCGTAACCTTTTTAAGCAACTTAAAGAATGCAGTGAGTGCTACACCTTTCTACATATGGTAGTAACATGGGTGTCCCAAGACAAAGAAACTTAAAGAATGCAGTAAGTGCTACACCTTTCTACATTAGGTAGTAACATGAGTGCCTCACGACAGATTTTTATCAATTATGACACCTAAAATTTTAACCATATTTGATAGAGTAATCTTATTAATATTTAAAACTATGTCCAGAATAACATGTTTGTTAAGAGTAGATACAAGAGCTGGAGAAACAATCAGAATTCACTGTGTCTTATCAGGATTTACACTGTGGCAGATTCGAACATACAAATTATGTATTTCTGCATGTTCATGATTCATATTTTCAAATGCCATCTTGACATCAGATTTGTTGAAGTCTGCGTAAATCTGCAGGTCGTCTGAGTAAAGGTGATGTTCAGAAAAGGACAGAAATTTACCTATGTCATTAATAAAAAGAGAGAACAAAAGAGGGCCAAGTATAGAAGAGCCTTGGGGACCCCAGATTGTATATGGTGACATTCAGACTGCTGGCCATTTAGTACAATGCACTGGCTCTGGTCATTAAGATAGAATTTGAACCATTCACAGACATCATGATAGAAATTAAAAAGGTGTCTCAATTTTGGTAGCTGGATTTCATAAACTACAACATTGAATGCTTTACTAAAATTGACTAGGCATAAAAGCGTTAACTTTCGGTTCTCTGTGGCTAAACAAATATCAACTATGTAAATTAAAACAGTACTTGTGCTGTGCATGGGACGAAAACCAGACGAGTAATCATCTAGCATGATAAATTTATTTATGTACAAAAAAATTAACTAATGTACTAAATATTCAATTACTTTTGACAGCACTGGCAAAATACTAATTTGACATAGTCTTATTGAGCAGCTGGTTGCCGAGTTTTTGTGATTGGAATCACCTATACTTTCTTTTATTGGGTCAAAAAAGCTGGACTTTTTACCTCAATAAAAAATTTGGCCAGATGCAAAACAAATAAAGGTTAAGAAGGGCATATCCTCCTTTTTCTGAACATCTGACAACCCTAGATTAAATGCTTTTGCAGTTAAATAAGAATCAACTACTGCTGGTTAGTAAAACTGGCCCTCCGCTTTTAGCAAATAATGTAAAACCTCACATGACAAAATCTGTGAAACCGGATTTGAGTGACCTGAGGTATACAATAACCATGCACGCTCTATATTCCCCAAATATAGCACCATCAGAATACTACATATTATGCATCCTGAACAATATGCTTCTCAAAAATAGGGATAGTGTATCTAATAATGTCTTCCAGGAAATAACTGAGAACCTTGTGAATTGTTGGCAGAAATATTTTCAGCTGAGAGAGACTATTTTAAATAGATGCAGACATATTTTATAAATTCCAAAACTTACTAGTTGTGCGAGAAATAAAAATTGCCTTTTATTTACAAGCTACCCAGTATTATAATAAATGTACTGGATGGTTCATGGGAAACAAATGGTTTAAAAAAAAATTATAACCCCAATACTTTTGAGTTTAAAGAAAATTTATTTCCATTGAAATAAACGTCAAGACATACCATTTTGGTAAGTTTACCTGCGAAAAATTACATCACTCAAATGATGCCCGTTTTCACGAACACAGGTTTATAGCATTTCCCAAAGTTCGCTTCCACTCTTCCCAACATTTCTTCCTTGATTTATTCAATTCAGTTACGTATGATGGCCTTCCACTTCTCTAGCATGCATGGCGTTTCTTCATAAACACATTATTTCAGGTAGCCTCAAAGATAAAAATCACACATCGAAAGATCAGGTGACCAAGGTGGCCAAGGAACGTTTCCAAATCATGAGATGACTCAATTAGGGAAAGCACGTCGAACAACAGCTATTGAAGCTCTGGTGGTGTGAGTATTGGCCCCGTCCTGTTGAAACCACACATTCCTTGTATTAATGCCTCGTCTTCCGAGTTCAGGTAACAAAATGGTGTTCACCATATTAACATAGCAATCCGAGTGGGGACTCCATCTTCCTCAAAGAAATACAGCCCAAAAATCCCATACTTGCCAATACCACACCATACTGTACCTTTTGGGCTGTGTAATGGTTTCTAATGCAAGCTATTAGGGTTGTGAGGGGCTCAGAATCAGCATTTCTGCTTAGTAACTGCTCCATTCAGATATAAATGGACCTTGTCACTCATGATTATGGTGAGATCTTCATCTTCCTCAAAAAAGTTAGGCATTGTTTCAGTGAATGTTCAACGTTAAGGATAATCACCTGAATTTAGCTCCTGCACGATCATCAACACTAAATCTTAATGTAAAATTTTCTTTACTGTAGTGTGACTCATTCCAATTTCTAAAGCATACCACCTAGCTGAATGGCCTGGACTTAACACAATTGCTTCCCTTATCCTGTACACATTCTCTGGTATGCGAGCCAATGGAAGAGGACCGAGTAGCTTTCTTTTTAACACTGAACCCATTGACCAAAATGGTGACACCCATCTCAATATGGTATTCTTACTGGGAATATCACCATGATGCCCAATCCTGAAGTGACGCCTAAAGATTCATTGAGTTTGAATTACAGACACATCACGTTTCACAAACGTGTCATTGGCAAACATGCGGTGCTCTCTAGTCCACAGGGGCATGATGGAAACTAACAGCAGAGGGTCTGTGGAGTCGAATGACCCATGGCACAGGTACCGTCTTTTCCTAGAAGTTGTTTACAACCAGTTACAAAAATGTCCATTTCGTGTGAACCACCTTGTATTATTCCATCACAAATAGTTCCCAATTATTATGAAATAAAGTAATTTTAAAAACATGATTTCAAGAGCACGTAACTCCCTTAATAATCATTGTGGGTCATATATATTATCTATTTCTTACTTTCCATATGGATCCTTTTCATAGCATTTTAACGTAGAGTTCAGAATAATTCTGTTTGCACACAAAAAACAAAACTTTGTAAATATACTTGTGACAAAATTATATCTAATAAAAAAAGTTTCTGTGGAATATATTTAAAGATTTATATAACTTTTTTATAATGACCACTATAACACTTTAAGAACAGCAATAAATAATGCATTGATGATTTGTAAAATGTTCTTGTGCCATGTGGTTCACTAAACCATTTGGGATTTCTTAGTATTCTTAACTTGGAAAAAACTGTCCCTAAAACAAGTTTGCTTCACTGCTAATGTAAAGGTCATACAAGTTTCCACATGCTGGGTGCCATTACATGACCAGATATGAGAGGTGCATTGGTTGGCTCTAAACTTATAATATGATAAATACTTTCCTTTTTATCCCTTTCAGCTTGTATTACGTTTGTCTAGTGTTCAGAATAAACTCTTATTGGAAAATAATTTATATAATTGTTGTCTCAATTCATATGAGTTCCTCAGATTAAAAACAAAACAAATTGAAATTGTCACAGCCATGAGTTTTGAATTAAAAAATATAATAAGCTTACAAAATAAAGGTCTGAAAACACCAGTAGTATGATTATCTATGTTTTGGCACAGGATTTCCGGAGTAGGAGCCAGGAGCCGTCCATCATCTTGGTATGCATTGGCCGGTGGCCATGTTGGTTGATGCAGTCCACCATCTTTGTTGGTGTCACAGCCAGGGCTCGATACTATGTTGGATGTTCTTATCCCCAACAATGATAGAAATTAATTTAATAAAAATGGCCAATAAAAATTAATATAATAATTACAAATTAAAAAGTATTGGCCAACCACTTTCCATTTTCAATAATTATATCGATTTATAGTGTCGCTGCAGATCATAATTTTTCTACTTTTTTTCATAATTTAAAAAAATGCAATAAAGTAATGTTGCCTAAAAACGATTTAAATAAAAATTAAATAATTTCAACCTGCCACTTTAGTAGCCAGAGCATTGTGGAACATATTGATCACCCCCCTACTACCCTTTTAAAAATCCTGTAACCAAAATAATTATTTAAATAAAAAATGTTTACAAATTAAATAATTTTGGCCCGCTACCACAGATTCATATTTGTTTTCTTAAAAAAAAAAAAAAAAAAAAAAAACCTAATGAAGAGAGTAATGTCGCTGTGAGTGTAGAAAAGTGAACGTTTTAGCAGACTGGAAATTGCTGGTATGAAAACTCTCAATACACACATGCGCGCACGTGCTGACGAGAGCAGCTACCACACTGCAGCAAGGGTGGGTGTGAGTCATGAGTTATCTGTTACGAGCGAGCACTGCTCTAAAATTTTGATAACGAAGCACTGCTTGCACAGAGACCGGGTCAGGTGGTTATCATATCGGAAAGTATAGAGTTGCGCTGAGTACATGACGCGCGTGCCTGTCAGGGTCACAGTCAGCTCTTAAGGCTACATTGCCAAAGTGACACAGCACATGCTTATCAGTGATGCAGAGTCTTACATTATGCTAATGTAGCGATGCGTAGCGTCTCCGTGTGACCAGTCGCACACGGTTGCAGGGAGCGGCAGGGGGGCGAGAATATTGCTACTCATGCCTCTCCTGATCGTGGCTATAAGACAACTTTAAAAAAATGTCAGGTTGATTTGAAAAGGTACAGAAAAAACATTTTTTACGAGCTGATTATAATCAAAACATCTGCACCATAACACAATTGCTTCTAGATGTACCATACTTGCAGGCAGATGTAATTTACTCCGCATATTTATAAAAAATATAAATAACGTTCACTAAATAATTTTTACTGCATAGTCAAGCAAAAATAAGTTTCTAGATAATGAAAAATTTTAAAAAAGTTATTTGTAAGAACTTTTTCTAGGTCAATATTTCATGTGCTTACTCAAACAAAACTGTATGTAACTATGATTTTTTGTACTCACATAAAAAAATGAATGCTTATTGTGCATATACGTTTCAGGTTGGTTATCCTTTGCAGGGCAATGGACAGCAGGGTTCCCTCTCTTCCTTCCACTGCTTCGCCGTCTTCTATGGTAAGAACCATGTCACCTACACTTTTTGTGTGCAGGTTCTGCAGGCTGTCCTTTAATCTTTGGAAAAACAGGCTGCGTTATGAATGCCAGTGCCCATATAATCTCCTGAAGGAGGCTAAACAGGTACGTGATAGGTGTGGGGCTACTATAAGTCGTCAATACAATCACAAGAAACATCTTAGATCATGCAGAAATAATGATCAGCAGGGGGTAACATCAACAAAATACAAATTCTGTAGTGCAACTTTCACAAATTTAAGCAATGCACGAAGGCACGAGGCAAATTGTCAGTGAAATCCAGATAAACAGTCATACACATGTCAGGATTGTGGTACGGATTTTACGAGGATGGACAATCTAAGAGTTCATGTATTGAAATGCAAAGGCCCTCTGCCCAAGAAACGCCCATGACTTGAACAGTCTATAGTCGCTGTTCCTTCATCAAGGCCGCCAATTGTTGCTGGTTCAGGGGGCATTAATCCAAATGGATTCACCAAAGCAGAAACTGCATTCAGATCAAATTTGAAAACGTACATAGTCAAAAACAACACTGGCACAACAAAGGATATCTGAACGTACTTATCCCAGATGAAACAAAATTTAATTAGTTAGCTATTAAGCCAAGTATAAGAACATGGGGAAATAAAATTCAATTTGTGGCTGGAATGTGATTACACTAAACCAACTTCATTCTGAGAGGGGGTCAGATAAGAGGGCCTTCAAGACAAAGAATATTCCTGTGTACGAAGTTAGCGATACTGCAAAAGCTGTGACAAATAGTATTGAGAAAATATATAATGAGGAACAGGTGTACATGGAAAGGGGTTCGGGCTGGACTTTTTTGAGTGTCAATCACTTACAGGTTCGCATGCATTAATAAATTGGATCCCCTCTGTGTCTCTTCATACATTGATTTGCCTGACAAAATAAAAAACAAGCATGCAGTAATAAACCTTCGAGAATCAAGAGGACCACATGTGTTTCAAGTGGATGATTTTGGCATGCTGTGGTGAAGGTACAGATCCCCAACGAGTCGACCGGTGCTACAAAGCCTTAGAAGACAAGTCTGATTTCATAGGCCTCGAGATGCCCACCTCGCTACACCAAATTAAAGTATTTGAAAAGAACAACCCTACCGTATGAGTCAACGTGTACTCACTCACCAACAAGAAGGTCGTTCCCGTACAAGTGGTAAAAGAAGAAAAAAATAATAATTTTGACCTGCTGCTGTTTGAGGGAAAAGCTCACTATAGCTACATACAGAATTTTTCAAGGCTGGTGCAAACACAGTTGATTAACGACAATACAATGATTCATATACGCAAGAGGTGCTATACATTTTACCACGACAAACCAAGAATTACTGGGTCGACCGTCCAACAGTGCCTGAAAAAAAACATGAAATACTGCAAGGAAAATGTTCAACTGCGCGACAAGATGCCACAGCCAGGTGAAGATGAACTGTCTCCCGTTTGAAAATTTTAAAATTATCATTTTGGGGATAAATTGTTGATCGTCATGTAGGCTGACTTTGAGGCCATGCTCAAACCAGTTAACACCTGCCAGCCGAACACCAGCCGCTCACACACATATGCATACCAAAAGTATGAGGCCTACAGTTTCTGTGTGGAAGTTAAGGTAGACAATGATGTAATTCCTGCAACCTTAACTTCCACACTGCCTGATGAGCCAATACTGTACAGGGGACATAATGCAGAAAAGAAATTTATGAACACCATTGTGGATATCAGAAAACAAATTGAAGGACATATATGTCACTACGAAGAAGATGGAGCAGCTCACAACAACTGAAAAAGCAAATTATAGTCGGGCCATGACGTGTTGTTATTGCATCACATCATTTACTCCTGAAAATTACAAAGTGAGACACCATGACCATTTTACCGGCAAGTACATCGAGGCTGATGAAATAGCTGCAATTTGCTTTGCCACCATCTCAAGAAACTAGTTGTATTATTCCATAACCTAAGCTATAACGAAAATTTTACTATCAAGAATTTGGGGTATGATAACAAAGAAATATACATTATTCGCCAAATAAAATAAAAATTGATATAATTTTCAAAGCAGATGGGAGACAGATTTTCTGTGCAGTTTGTTGATACTTTTAGTTTTATGGCACGCAGTCTGGCATCCCTGGTCAAGTACTTACAACCTTCAAAATTTAACAACACAAAGAAATTTTTCAACCCCAACCAACTGACACTTGTCACACGAAAAGGCGTATTTCAGTATGATTATGTAGACAGCTGGGAGAAGTTGATCGAGTAGCCGCTGCCCCCTCAAGATGATTTTTACGACAATCTAACAGACTCTGGAATCACTGAGGATAATTACGCTCGTGCCCAGACAGTATGGCAAGCATTCGGATACACTTCATTAGGAAAATACAGCGATATATACCTCAAGACAGATATCCTTCTCCTGGCCAATGTTTTCGAGAACTTTAGGGACCTCTGCATTTCCATATACAAGCTCAACTGCACACACTACGGCAGTGCCACAGGGTTTTCGCTTTTGATGCCATACTTTAGATGATGAGGGTACAACTCGAATTAATGACCGACAATGATACGTACATGTTCGTCACGAATGGGATACGTGGTGGAGTGGCACAGTGCATAAAACGTCACTGCAAAGTCCATAATATTTACTTAGCCTGAAACCTAATACCCAAGCAAGCCAACAACATACCTGCCGTACCTGGATGCCAACAACTTGTATGAATGGGCCATGAGTTTGCCGCTCCCACTACTCAATTATAATTGCGCCGAGAGAACAAACATTGATGTCATGTCCGTTCCAGACAATGCTGATGCTGGCTATATTCTTGAAGTCAACATAGAATATCCCAAGGGCACCAAGTCCAGCCTTTCCTACCCGTCAACCAGCGTCTCCCTGGCTCCAAGAATCCGAAACTGATGACTACTCTCGAAGACAAAAAATATATATCGTCCACTACCGCAACCTCAAACAAGTTGTATCACATGGATTAAGGATAAAGAAAATCCATCGTGTACTAGAATTTGAACAAAGTCCCTGGCTGAAACCCTGCATGGAGCTCAATACAACAAGATGTCAAGCTGCTCAGAATGATTTCGAATAAGACTTCTTTAAATTAGCAAATAACAGTACTTTTGGAAAAAAAATATGGAAAATAAAAGGAAACAATTAAAACTCGAAACAGGTGAGCCACGAGAAGAGAAACAAGAAACTGGTAGTCAAGCCCACATTCCTCGACCACACAATTTACGACGAGAATCTGGCCCTCCTGCATTTCAAACGTGAAGCAATCCTATATGACAAGCCTATTTATGCAGAGTTCTCTGTTCTCGACCTGTCAAAAATGCTTACGTACAAGTTTCATTATGATGTCATGAAGTATTGGTAAGGAGAAGCCTGGAGATGTTAAACATGGATACAGTCTCATTCCTGTACGAAATACACACCCCAAACTTTTACAATGATTTGGCCAGTGATCAAGATTTAAGAAACGAATTTGATACCAGTGCCTACCCCACCACACACCCCTGCTACTCGGACAAAAACAATTAAGTTGTTGGCAAGTTAAAAGTCGAATGTGGTGGGGACATCATGACAGAATTCGTAGGACTACAGGCAAAACTTTATTCGTACAAATGCAGTAGAACAGATGTAAAAAGTGCAAAAGGCATACAAAAATTTGTAGTAAAAAATCAAATCAAATTTGAAAACTTAATTTCTGTTCTGGAGCACCATTGTTTGATAAGGGTAGATGTTCGTATGATAAGGTCGCACCAGCACAAACTATATTCCGAATGCATAAATAAATTGGCCTTAACATGGACAAATGAGGAGAGGCAGATAATGGAAGATGGCATAAACACTCAGCCCTATGGATATGTCATTGGCGATATCTCACCACCAACTGCTGCGATACACAGTAGTTCGAGCAAGAGTATGCATATCTTGTTGGTGTGCGATTAATAAATCATAATGGTAGCTGTAGCCCATGCAAGAGGATGCATATCTTGTCAAGTGTGTCATTAGCTTATCATCTGTGCTTTTGTATTTGAAATATTTTGAACATTCTACACACAATTCATTTTGCCCCATTGGTGTACATTTTTTTGCGGGCTGTAAGTCTACTGCATTGTCTTCAAGATTTTTTGGTGTTGTGCGTACGGTTCCTCTGACTTGCTTTGATTTTTTCTCCACCAGTACACTTTTTTGTGGGCAACTGTGCTGTCTTCAAGATTTTTCAGTTTTGTTTGTAAGTTTCATCTGCCTTGCTTTGATTATTTTCTCTATTTATACTTTTTGTGGGCTGTGTTATCTTAAAGATTTTTTGGTGTTGTACGCAAGGTTCATCTGCCTTGTTTTGTTTTTCCATGGGACACACGTAATTTTATGACACATTGTGTAATCATTATTTTTAAACATAAATATGTTACTCTGTTTACTATTATTTGACAAGTGTCTTGTATTCAAGATTTTTTCTATGTATCACACCAAGGTCATGAAAGAATGACATTACATATTCTTCTCTGCTGAAGGAAACGATGCTGGAAAGGGGACTGGTAATATTCTTAATACATGCCTTTTCCTGGGTGGGAGTGAATGAGGTCAGGATGCATAATAGAATGCAGTTCCTCGCCTTGGTGGTGTAAAATCTGAAGTGATTTCACTCCCCCTTCACCACCAGCAAAAATTATGATATATCTGAACAGGCAATGTGATAGAGACTGTAAAACATAAAGCCCTTTTTCTTTCAATGTGATATGCTCATCATTTTACTTCCACAATTTCGTATGAATAGGATTTGTCTTCTAAGTTGGGCCTCCGATCCGTGGGTTACGAACAATTCGCGGAGGGGTTGAACACTCATCCTTGTTGGAATTGTGAATTTAAAATGGCGGTTTTATCATATGCGCACCAAAATTCTGTAGGTGGCAATGTTCTTACTATTTATTCTCTCTCTTCTCTCTTTCGTCTATGCTGTTTTCTTTTTTCTTTTGCGTTTGTTTGTCTGCTTGGTTTAATTTTTTTATTTTTCGTGGGTTGCTTTCTATTCCGGCGTCGGAACCCCACCTACGTAATACGGTCACACAACAATGGAGAAAAAATATATATATACTTTTAGTAAAAAAACTTTATCTAATTTCTCCAAAAATAGGCTAGCAAACCTATTGTGTAGTCCCTGGTCCCAATGTCCAGGGAACGAAGCAGATGGTCATGACATGTAG
>NQII01000437.1:628885-706191 GCA_002778355.1 Clitarchus hookeri
AGATATCTACACTGAAGAACATGAACTGCATTTAAAATATAGTGTGTGATGTAAAATAAATATTATGTTGAATTAATTATTTTAAATTATCTTTGGTTAAATGTTTTATTTCTAATATATCCCTTTTATTCACATAAAAAAAATATTACAGCTGCCAGGTTGGTTGTATATAAATTAAAGTGACTGAAAAAAATTTGTTAAATAAAATAACAAATTGAATTATTTCCCAAATAATAAAAAAAAAATACAAAGTGAATATTTTTTCCAAATAACTTAGAAAAAAATTCCGTTTCATATTTTTTACCATTAAGAAAACATTACAAAAATTATTAAAATAAAATGTCTATTGGAAATTCATTTTACCATTAAGAATTAATTTGAGAGAAAATAAATGAATAATATTCCAAAAATAATTTGTAGGGTGAAATAAATAAAACTCACAAATATTTTTCAAAATCTATGTATTTAGTACACAGTCAATAAACAACAAATTTACAATTTTTTTTTAAAGAGTTCATATAGTGCTTTACTTAAGAATACTGTTACATGCATGGCTAAACAGTTCTCGAATGATGATAAGCATCAGTTTATTGCGAAGCATCACACACGTGTCTGGATCATAGTGACGTCCATTGGTTCCTGACTAGTCATCCACGTCATCATAGCCACACTGCAGATCTTGCCCTTCTTTAACAGTTGACTCGATGACTTCCGCCTCGTTAATGGTGGGACCACCTTCAACAGCAGGTCTGGTGGATCCAGCATCCACAGCTCCAAAAGTACATGCTGCTGCTTGGAGGTGTCAACGAGTGGGTGCATGTTTTTTTCCTGAGCTGGAGATAGAACCATCCATGGTAGGTACTAACATGAGTGCCTGGCACCGATGCTGTACTCTGCGGCGTCTGGTCATTTGGGTGGATGCATCTTTCTTGGACCCAGGATGCTGGTAGCAGGCCGACGATTTATGCCTCGCATGGGACAGCTCCACGGCACAGTTCGGTGCGTAGGTGGTAGCAGAAGTCTGGGCCAAAGCAATGATTTGGTCCATGGTGCAGGGAAGCTGCATTTGCAGCATCATGTGGAACACGACACAGGCCGATGCTAACGGACATTCCATTGTAATCTGCGTTGGTTCGTAGATGACTGGAAAATGTGCGAAATGCCAATGATGCATGCCGCTGCCATCGCAGGTCTCTGTATAGGTGTGGATGTATCCATCTCCTGCGATGAAACTGTATTCAATTCTACCGTAGTCAGGCTTGGTGCTTGCGTAAATGTTCATAGGACATTGCCATTGTGACGACAGACCACTGCGCCGCAACTACATGAGCACACGTCAAATTTTTTCCCACATATATATATATATATATATGGATGCTGATCAGGTGTGCCACCACAGGAAAAACTAAAATTCTCTTACATTTCAAGTGACTTTGTGTCTAGTTGTAACACTTTGATTCACAGTCCAAGTACCAGGCACACAATTTGCGCAGCAGCTGTACGTTCCTAAAGTGCATGTCAACTTCGCTTTTGCACAAGTCGCTGAACCATTTTTTCTGCTTGGGCTCCACCATGTAAACCGGTCCTTGCGGATACTGCAACAGCAAGTCGCGCAGCACGTTTCCCACTTGATGGTATGGAATCTTGCCTTTGTCCCACTCCAGTCTGTGGTAGTACTTGGTCAGCCAGTCGTTCGTCTTCTTGCTTTTCTTGGTCAACAATTTCTACAAATAAAGAAACGGAAGGAGTACGTGCATGTCTTGCCATCATCGACGTAGGACACTGCAATCTCCTTGAGCACGTAGCCACTCTGGCTGTGGAAGCCTTGCAGATTACAGTACATCCAGATACAAACTGAGGTGAGAAGCAGTGATCATCCTGTTTATATATGCTTAGCTCACCATGTTCACCAGACCCGAAAAACTGCCATAGCTCACTACTCTGTCATACAAAATAAAACAGTACGCAGCAGTGTTCACAGGCATGCTTTCCTTGGAAATAATTTCTATAAAACAATCCACCATGCTGATTTGAACTCGCTAGTTTTGTTTGGATGTGTCAAAGACCAGCAATGGTGTCGCTTCACGGAATCTTACTGGGCTCAGAATGGAGTAGGACTCGTGCCCATAGTAGGAGTCTTGAAAGTGAGTATACAAATAATACAGCAAAGAAATTCCTTCTAGGTCGAAGGAGGTGTTCAAATCCAGGTACGGATAGCTTTCGCTATTCAAAAATATTTTTATATTCTGGACGTTGCAGTGGTTGAAGGTTGATTTGTCTGCCGAGATGTGTTACTTGTTCGTTTGAAATGCCAGTATGATGTAATGGTTTTTTTTTCCGTGCTTGAAGACATCCTTACGACCCAGTGTTTCGCGTGGCAGACGACAAGACCGGGCAAGTAACCAAACTCCAGCTCCTAAAGGTTACGTCAATAATTTTTTTTTTCTTTATGTAGTTCAGGAGCTTTGTGTGTTCGCGAGTCCTCGGAGTCATGTGTGGAACGAACCTCTCCATGTTGGTCAGGGCTACAGCGACGGGCTGCAGGTTTTCTCCGGCTTCCAACACTGCATTGAGATGCAAGGTGGCTAGCATTATCACCAGTTGCTGCCTGACACCTATTATTATCTTCCTATAATCTTCTAAAAAACCCAGTAACATCAATAGTGGCACGCTTACCTCGAACTTGCCTTCTGTGAAGATAGCAACTTTGTAGCAATCTTCCATTCCCCAGTCTGCCATTTTTACCATATTGAGATTATTAGGCATGAACGAGAGGTAGTTTTTTATGGTGGTGGTTATGCCCACATCCTGAGTTTCGTCAATAGAAACAATGTTCAGTTCGTACATTACTTGCTCAAAAAGGTGGAGTATACCATTGCGAATATACACGGTAGTTGTAGGGTGGGTTCCATTCTCTTTCTTGAGCGTATCTCAGATGCGCAGGAACGATTGCGAAGGCAGGGTGTAAATATCTTGACGATGTATCTGTATTCGAACCTCACGCCTGAGGGCGTAGGGGCCGGTCAGATATGGCTGGTAGCAATGCAGCTCAAACTTGTAGATTCTGTCGTTGAATTCTGCCCATTGGGTCACATGAAATACGTTGTCGTCTTCCATGCCTGTACACTTAAACCTTACGCTACATAGAAACCACTAGTTGGCATGTGTTAGCACGCCGGTGTCTCGAGCTCTACTGGTCCAGGATTTAGTACTGCGCTTAACTTTATGCACTGTATGCTTAGCGAAAATCAATCCCAATGTTTCAGGTGCTGACGCAAAGTGATTTCTTTGTTTCTGCAGTCTATCTGCTTATCGTCCTGATCAATAATGGTCATAACCACTTTATGCGTGCTCTTCGCAATCACTGGAACGTAAATTATGCTTTTCGGAACTTCAACCAGTGTATAACCTGGTGGGGCCATCGGTGCGAACTCCTGAAGCGTATTGCAGGTTTTACTGTTGATGTAGCAGGAGCTCGCTAAATAACAGTTTATGCATATCACATTCACAGGAAATAAGTTCACCGGTCATGAGGATTCGTGCATTTTACCAGCTTTGTAGATTCGCGTTGTAACATTGCAGCTTTGCGTTAGGGCCGCGATATTTGTAATATTCCACGTCAAGGTATGAAGCATGGAAATTACAGCTCGGTTAGTTCAGTTGGGTAGAAGCATGAAACTCTAAAAAGGTGCCAATGAAAATAAAGTCAAGTTCCCGATTATTTGTTCTATAATTTTATTTATTAATCAATTGAACCAGTTCACATACAATTGTTTTGTATGCAGAGTACGAACAGATTTTACGGGCAACCAAGCAAAAAGCAGTAGCAGCACCGCAGTGGTTTATTGATTATTTCATGTCTTGAAAACTTTCATCGCCCAAAGAAAAACAGAGGCACTGACCTCCCACACCGGCGGGGAAATAAACGAGCAAGTTCAAGCTTGCCGGTGTGGGGGTTATGCGCCACGCCCGACGCAGCCTCGGCGACTGCTGGTTATCGACCGCTGCAGCACTGAGTGTCTACTACTGCCCGGCAATATGCACACAGAGTTTTAGTCTCCGCATGTGTATCCAGCCCCCTCTCCTCTGAGTATCAAAATGTAACAAAATATAGGCATAGCGTGGGCTAAGCACGCTCTTCTCACGCTATCCAAACTGTGTCGTAGTAAAAGATAATCAAACCTTCTAGAACAAAAACTGTCGATGCAGTTCAGAAAGCTTAACAAAAACTAAGATTTTCTGAAACGGCAAACGTATGCCTCATAAACAAACTACCACGATAAACGAACTCCCACAGCTTTAATTTCAAATCCCGATAAAATATTACGAAACCCCGCAAACGAAAGAAATTTTACCAAGTATCCCTTTAATTAGCATATTGCGTCGTTACAGCGTCTCTAACCCCAGTATTGGCCCAATGGTATCCTGTTCGGTGAAATCGATATTGGCACTGTAAAATATTTCTGCCTTCAGAGTGTTTGGGTAAGTGCGTAGTTCGAAAGTCACATCCAATGGCACTGATTTCTTGATGGAATTGGCGATGTCCTTCAGTTTGTATGCGCCGGTAGGAATGCTGATTTTCTTCACGTCTCCTACCACTACATACAGGAATGGGGAATTCACGTTTTCTTCTCTGTTGGATATGAAGTTGTACATTCAAAAATCCATAAGTCCGATGACACACTCAACTTCTATCTCCATGGGCGGGTAAAATGTCGCCCTCAGCTCAGATGTCTTACCACTTAGAAAAATGGACACCGATTTACTGACTGGGGAATAAAGGTGCGAACACCTTTTACGTAAAATGTAAACGAACAATGATTTGTCTACAATTTTTTTATTCCACCGAACCAGAAAGCGAAGACACAAGTGTCCGCAGTTTCACATGATCGGCATCTGCTCCATCTTATAGTTGTAAGTCAGTTTGTAATTTTTCAGGTACCGCCGCAGTTTGGGTGGAGGATGCAAATTACAGAAACTGGTTTACCGCACGTTTGCCATGTTTGACGTAAGTTGCCCAGTGTCTACCGGGCCCTGCTGTCTTGTCCAGGTTGATTATATGACACATTCGTCAAGTTTGGGTTTTGCGTGCAAAGAGTTCCAAATCCACATTCGTAAGCGGCCATTTCTGTAGATATTTCATTAGTGTCTCTTCCTGCTGCGACACTTTCTTTCTCGCACCTCTTCCTCCTCAGTAGGGCTGTTGTATGTAAAGTCATCTGCCGTTTTTTTACCCATGATGATAGCTTCCAATTTACGGTTGTGGTGGCAGTTTTCCTCCAATTGCTTACGTACGTTCGAGGCTCATTTCACCGCACTAACGATATTCATTACGGCCCCAGCAATATCACCCAGAGCACCGATTGCAGGTATCAAGGTGGGAAGGAATCCTCTTGTCTTTTTCTTCCCTCTCCTCTTGGAACATCGTCTCGCTTTCTTCGCCCTCATGCCCATCTTCACCTTGGCTTTCATCAAGTTGGAAAAACCCCATGCAGCTATTTTTTCACAGAGTCCAGTATCCAATGCATGACGTATTTCGTCCGCCATATACACGAGTATCTTGTCCACCTGGTGCCTGACTTGTTGATCCTTGTGTTTAGAATATGCGATATTGTGCCACTTGCACACCTCGTCCAGCGCAATGATTACCGTATGGCCACGTACCAACCATTTAGCTAGCTTGGTTCCTGGCCCACAGAACCCGTATCCGGGAATGTGCAGCTCGAAAGGTAGATTGTTGATCAGCGTATCGACGACGATCCCTCTTCCAGATTTGATCTTTCATCTATGAGTCATCACACGCTACTGTGCTATGAACCAATTTATACTCAACCATTAAAGGTTTTCGTTTCAGTATCATGGAGATAATCAAGCAAGATGTTAGTCTTCCTGTCCGCATTACCGAGGAAGATGTCGAATGCTCACACAATGCACATCACGGCATGCTGTTGCCCAATACCGTGAGAGGATTGAATTGCGGACCATCTGGTTGCGGCAAGACGTGCGTACTTCTCAGCCTTTTGGAGGAACAGAATGGTCTTAGGTTAGAGAACGTGTACCTGTACTCCATATCCCTTTAGCAACTGAATTACCATCATCTGGCACGTGTACTGCAGGCCATAGATGGCATTACTAAACTCCGTATTTATTTTTGACGATGTGGCATGTGAGAAACAGACTTGCACTCAGGAATACTTTAGCATTGGACGACATGTGAACGTGGACTGTGTATCATTGAGTCAAACTTTTTTGCATGTCCCAAAACCGTTACTATGCGATAATGTGAATTTCCTCGTGTTGTTTTGCATGGACGATACGAACTTGCGGCATACATACGACAACCACGTCAATATGGACAAGACGTTCACAGAGTTTAAGGATATGTGTTCTTTGTGCAGGAATGAGGAGTACAGCATATTGGTAATATATAAGGATTCGCCAGTGCATAAGAGATGGTACAGACGTGGCTTCGATCAGTTTATAGTAAGATGCTGAACATGAATCACGATGCCATTTCCAAGTTCGTACATGATCTACATTCCGATGATGATGATGGGAATGAGTTGACGGAAGCTCGCCTCACTGCTGTTCACAGAGGCCTGTCGCTTCTTGGCCAAAAGATGGAGAGCGTGAAAAATAAAGTGGGGGGAGATTTGATAGCCGTCAACTAGCACGTAGGGGGCGTGGAGGCATGGATAAAACACCTGATCAACGTGTTGAATGCACAGAGACGGGAAGAATTGAAGGCTCTTCAAAATATGTTAATGTCCAAACTAGCTGCAAAAACTGATGTTGCAAGGCATAGCAATAAGGTGCTGGATGTGTGCATCGACAGACTGGAAAGTATTGAAAATTTATTTTCCTCAACTCGAGAGTGAATATGTAAATATACATGTGTGGTTGTGTGTTTATTCCATTCTATGAAAGATGGCGGACCGAACCGAACTGATAAATGAGCTGTAGCTGGCCATTGAAGCTGTTTGCGCAAAATATCTACTCCTGAAAAGTTACAGACTGGTTCTCGAGAATCGAAGGGAAAAGGATTACAAGCTGATAACCAGCTGTCTCAACAAACTTGGTCGACAATGCCAGGAGGATGCTTTACCTCAGCCGTATATCAAACATGAAATCAAAGTGGAAGGACCGACCACGACACATAAACGGAAAAGAAGTCAGGAGCTGCCAGAATCGAAAGGAGGTATCACTAGCGACGAAGATGATTTGCCTCTGATCGATTTGCTGCGTGCGCGAGAACGGAAGTGAACACGAGCGCGTGGACCAGAGGTGGGCACCCTGGTCAACGGAAGCGAACACGAGAGCGTGGACAGGTGGGCAGCCTGGTTGGGTACTACATCACTTCCTACTCCGATTGGAACAGCGACAAGAAAATGGTTTCTCAGAAACAAGGAAGTGATGTTTTATCCAGGAGATGTGATGCGGATTGGCAAGCGCAAGGTGAAAATGACGCATGGTCTATGCAAACTTTTGTTTCGCAGGTTTGCGCAAGTAGCATCACCTGCTATAGTCCAGTCGTGTTCATTATGTGAACGATAACCCCTCATCACAGCGATTCAAGGACATAAACCATGCAAAATTCGTCATTATCAGGGGACTGTTTCCACAATTGGTCAAAGCTATTGGATCAGGTCTGCTGCTGCAGAAGATTGTAGCCAAACGCAAGATAGACTACGTGTTTTGGGACGATCCAAATAAACTCATCGATACTCTAAGGCTAATGGTCACTTCACAGTCTGTGGGCAACCGGTCGCACACCAACGAGATTATATCCATCATCAAAGAACTCGTCAAAGCTGACTACGTCGTGAGACGACCAAATATGCAGTTTCCGGGGAATTGCACAGGTCAGCCAGAAGGAATTATCCTCGGAGAAAGTACATAATGAAAGGGCTGGACGATAATTTCCAATCCGACCTAATCAAAATACAAGACTCCTCATGCAAATAAAGGCCACCACTACATAGACATGCTTTCCAAGTATGCCTGGGCCAGACCGCTCAATTTGAAGAATACACGTGACGTCACTGAGGCCATGGCAGATGTGTTGCGCAAGGACACGTACCAAAATATCTCCACACTGACGATGGTAAAGAATATTTTAATGCTACTTTCCATGCACTGATGAAAAGGTACGGCATAAATCACTATTCCACATACTCTGGACTTAATGCTAGCATCGTGGAGCGTTTTCACGGACTCTGAAAGCCAAATTGTGGAGACATTTCACGGCGAATGGAAACTACAAGTGGCTTGAGCGACTACCGAAAATGGTCCACGAGTATAATTCTACCGTACATTCTACCACTCGCATGAAGCTCGAAGATGTCAAGGACAACTCCCTGCTTCGGAACGTGTATGCTATTCCGACAAGGAAAGACCCGCGCAAGCCTAAAGCCAAGATCGGCAACCTGGTGTGCATCTCCAAACAGTGCAGCACTTTCCACAAGGCCTATCATCACAACTGGTCTGCAAAATTGTACAAGGTGGTTCGCATACGACATTGGTACCCATGCATGTATTACCTATAGAACCTACGTCGCGAACCCATCGTTGGAAGCTTTTACGCAAAGGAGATCCAGCCTACAAAGTTTTTCAATGTTTATTTGGTGGAAAAGGTGCTGAAATGACGTAATGGACAGATGTACGGGATGTGGCTTGGACACTCAATGCATGACGACTCCTGGGTTGACGAGAAAGACATTCTGAAATAAGAACTACAAATATTTTAAAGTAATGTTATGTACGTGTATTTAAAAAAAAAAAAAAACATGTTTACCTTAAATAACATTCATTTCATTCTTGCCTGTCCTTATATACAATATTAGGTGGGCGGATGGAGATACCTAGCTCTGTGAAAAAAAGCTACCACAGCTCTTCTTATGCATGTACACGTGCAGACTTAGTTTATCTGATACACCGAGCAGGTGTGAAAACTAATTGGAAGCACGTACACATGCACGTGTGCAGTTACCTGATGCAGTGCACCTGCAGACCTGTGAAAATGCTAACATTGCTATGTGCAGACTTCATGGTCATTTGTCACTGTGCAGGTGCGAAAACGACTTGGAAGCACGTACGCTTGTACATGTGCAGTTACTTGACACAGTGCAGGTGCAGATGTGAGAAAACAACTTAGAAGCACGAATGCATGCACATGTGCAAGTATCTGACCCCGTGCAGGTGTAGATGTGAAAAAACGACTTGGAAGCACGTATGCTTGCACGTGTGCAGTTATCTGATGCCACGCAGGTGCAGACATGTGAAAATGCTAACACTGAAATCCCCCCCACCCATTTCCCCTCCTCCACGAAAGCAGCAGTGAACACCTGCAGCCCCGGTCGTTTATAACCGGATTCATCCTAGTTTATTCGCACAGAATGCAAAGATCAAGGTTAGTTTGCGTGCAGTTGGCTCGGAAGTGGACAACACTCGACCCCTTCCTTTCCCCGCAGTGGTGTCCAGATGTACGCCTGTTATGACAAGCGCCTCGCGAGCCTGCTAGGTGGTTTTATTATTTTTAAATTCAGTTACATAAAATGCAGAGCTGAATACCACCTTTTTCTATTAAACATTTTTTTCGAAAACAGAAAAGTATTAATATTTACATATTTGCATTATACTAAAAGACATTTTTAAACAAAAAAAAATTATATATATATATTTTTATTGACAAAACTACTAAACTGTTAACAGTTAAAAATGTGATTGCGACTGACTAAAATTCCAAGGTAGTGGACCAAAATTATTAAATTTTCACAAATTTTTTTGGTTACAAGTTTTTGTAGGGAGGAGGGGTGATCAGTACAACCCCCCGATGCACTGGGTACCAAAGTGACAGGTGGAAATAATTTAATTTTTATTTAAATCATTTCTAGGAAACATTAATTGATTGCATTGTTTGAAAGAGTAGAAAAATGGAATTATGATAAGTGACACTCTTAAACGATATAATTATTAAAAATCTAAGGTGACAGGCCCATACTTTTTAATTTGTATAAATTTTTTATTGAAATTTTTTTTTTATTAAACTAATTTCTAGGGTTGTTGGAGGGAACAACATCCAACATGGCATTGAGCCCTGGCTGTGACACCAACAAATATGGTGGACTGCCAAGACCAACATGGCTGATGGCCACATCTAGCAAGATGGTGGACGGCTCCTGCTTCCTACTCCTGAAATCCTGCACCAAAACATTGATAATTATACCACTAACACAAAATAAAAACTGTCACTATTGTCCAGATTTTCCAAATCAACAAAAGGCTTTTTAAGGTTGTCCAATGACGTGAATGTGTCATTATGTAAAATAATATGTGCCCCAAGATAATTAAATAACATGTGTTCAAAAATTATGCAATGAAAATTTTTTCTGTGGAAACAAATCATGGTAAGTATCCTATGGTGAAAGTTAGTGATTTTTGTAGGCATGTGTGAAATTATTACCACTTGCAAGTTCAGTCAATAGCAGTTAGCTGGTGATAGAGTGAGTGCTCACTGGCTATTGAATTTCCATTTTATGTAAAAATACTAAATTACCTTAACGTAAATATGGCAATATATTTTGCCTCAAACTCGACAAAGACAAAATCATTTGGAATATTCAGTAAACTTTCAGTGATGATGCTTTGGGACATCATGCACAAGTAATAAAACTAATTCTGAGACAGCACACTTGCAGAGAACAACTTGTGTTCCTTAGGCCCTTAAAAAGATAAAATAATGAGTTTTTGATCAAGTGCGAACTTCGGTCACTTAGAACTGTCTTGTTACCACCTAAAAATTTTGGAATGAAGTAGTACTTAGTTATAATTTGATACATTTTATTTTGAGAGAGGATCTGATCTTATGGGGTATGCCTGTGATGTTCATGCAAGAGCTGCTAACAGAGGGTCAGAAGTAGCTTTATAACACCTGCATGCTGGACTTTGTAAATGGTGAGCACAGTGATGAGTTACGGGTTCATAGATACACCCAAAATCCAAGTTGTAATCATCAGAGTGGAAAGATTTTACATCCCAAGGCTGAAAAAGCACTGTAATTATAGAATGAATATCAGTTTATTAATACTAAGTGTTTTGGAGTGCTGCATTTATGACTCATATTCAGGATTTACATGTAATAAGTCCTGACCAACTATAACTCAAGGTTTTAATTCATGTAGGTTAAATCCCCATTCTAAGTAAATGGTGTTGCAGCTTTAATATGTTACTCCCTAATTCCCTAGCAATTATCCATGGTACTACTGGCCTCTAATTTGCCTAAAGCCATTGGTCAGTGATTCAAGTGTTAAAAAAAAATTTATGTACTACAAAGTAATTCTTTTTTATCGACAGCTGTAATAAAAATTTCTATGGAATTAATGTTAAATTTTCAAAAAACTATAAGTTAATATTATCAGCAAGTATATTTATGGTTCACTACTTATTAGTGAAACCATTTTTCTACCAAGTGACAATTATTATATAGAAATTGTTGGCATTGTGTGGGGTTTTGTGATTGAAAAATTATTTTAAGCTGTATAAATAATTTCATAGACAAAAATATTAAAAGGACTTAAATTTCAACTAGTACTTTATAACTCCTATATCAAATAATATAATAAAACTCGACTTAATTAAACATTTTTGCATAATTTTTACAAATATAGCAATACTGTCAATAAACTAATACAAATACAAAAAGTGTTCACAATACAGTTTTTAAATGAAGATATGATGCAAAGCAAACAGTATGCTTGGAATACAGTTTTAATCTTTACATTGAAACAGATAATACAAACAATGTACTGAAATATACAATAGTAATTTCAATTACAGCATAGTAAATCTTGTGATACTATCAGAAAGAATGCTCAAACAGATGTTTCAAAAAATTCCAAAAAAATTATTAACTTCTTTAAATACAGAAAAACAAGCATTTCACATTTTTTTCTTGTATTATAGACAAATTAAAAATTAAGACTTTAAGTAATGCTCCAGTTTATCCTTGTGTTGTGCTATGCATACTGTACAATGTTACAAATAAAAAATAATTTTACAAAAACAAATCTATAAAAAACTCACCTTAGTAAAATAAAAATTCTAATATTATTATTTAACAGTACATGTATTACAACAATATTGAAATGCAAGTCCTTAAATTAGAACTGACTGAAATAAAGTTATTTGATTAGTTTTAAACTAATTATATGAACCACACATGCAAAATAAAACAAATATATGCATGGATGTACACAAAAATAGTTAACTTTATCTAATTTGTACTACACTATATTGGTTGTGAAACACAAATTGTTGAAATAGGTAATTATAACACATTCATACATGTGCTAGAGTAGTTGCTCATATAATTTCACCCCTGTTAAATTACGCGGAACATCTTTACACAAATAGTACAAAAAGTTAAAGATTTGAACATGTTCCTAAAAGTAAGTTATAACTGTTGCTACACAATTATTTGTAGTACTCACCTTAGCGACATGTTCCAACCAGCGCCCCATTGATATAAATACTAGTAACATTGGTGGAGTGTCAAAAAATGTCTGTGGGCTTTCCTTCTGCTGCAGCACCATAGCTACAATGAGCACTGCCACAGAGTAGAAATATGAAATCATGGTGGCCATTGTGATCAACACATCCATGTTTGTTGTGTGGTGACGAACAGCTCGCCAAGCTTGGACATAAAAATGCCAGCCTCCAAAAAACTGTAAGGAACATGCTATTAAAAATACAGCAGAAAACCACTTAAAACTAAAGCAATTACCAAAACAAATGCAACAAACACAGTTTTTACAGCATAAAAAAAATTAATACACGACCATAATTTATAAATTGTTCTGAAATCTTTAAAAAGGAAGTTGACAATGGACACATGATGTGGCTGGGATTATTGTAACATTGCCAATTCCACATTCAGGGTCTGCAAAGGCAAGATGGTCAAAGGCCAAAGAGTTAAGTAGGAATTTTTCAAATGGCATGGGTTAAAATATGGAAAGACTGAGCCAAATGATACTGATGTGGCAGTACCCAGGCACCAGTTACCCAATGTAGGCATCTTCAGGTTAACACAAGGCTCATGTTTCATGGTCGCGAAACTGTTATGGCATGATTTAAATTAAATTTCATCCATCAAATGAAAGAACTCAATCTTATTCTACTTTGGTGTATTGAATAACTAATCTAAGCCTATATTATTAAAGCAAACTGGTGTAAAAAGCCTCCTATGACTTAAACTGCACAATGCCAAAAATGGCCCAAAAATTAACTACGTTATAGCTCCGGACACAGGTCAGGTGGAGCGAGGCCAGAAACCCCAGAGACGAAGCAAGAAAAGATTTCAGAAATTAATGAAACAAGTGATACACTACATCAAGATGCAAACAAAGAGATTATTGCATCTGGGCTACAACACATTTAGTCTCAGTGCCAGAAGAATCCCAAATGACTCAGTGCTGTCATAAGCTTGTTGAGATAGGGTACAAATAGCTCAAAACACAATTTTTCTGTTAAATGTCTAATGATGATGATCAAACAATAATACTTATACGTTATGACACAATGCATTAAGGACATACACTGAAGAGCCAAAAAAACTGGTACACCTGCCTAATATCACGTAGGGCCCCCGCGAACACGCAGAAGTTCCGCAAGATGACGTGGCATGGACTCGACTAATGTCTGAAGGTATGCAGGAGGCAATTCACACCATGAATCCTGCAGGGCAGTCCACAAATCCATAGGAGTGCGAGGCGGTGGAGATCTCTTCTGAACAGCACGTTACAAGGCATCCCAGATATGCCCAATAATGTTCATGTCTGATGATTTAGGTGGCCAATGAAAGTGTCTAAAGTCAGATGAGTGTTCCTGGAGCCACTCGGTGGCAACTCTCGACGTTTGGGGTGTCGCATTGTCCTGCTGGAATTGTCCACGTCCGTCAGAATGCACAATGGACATAAATGGGTGCAGGTGATCGGACACAGGATGCTTACGTATCTGTCACCTGTCAGAGTCACATCTAGATGTATCAGGGGTACCATTTCACGCCAACTGCACACGCCCCATACCATGACAGAGCCTCCACCAGCTTGAACAGTCCCCTGTTGACATGTAGGGTCCATGGATTCATGAGGATGTCTCCATACCCGTACACGTCCATCCATCCAATACAATTGGAAACGAGATTCGTCAGACCAGGCAACGTGTTTCCAGTCATCAAAAGTCCAATGGCGTTGTTGGCGGGCCCAGGCAAGGTGTAAAGTTTTGTGTCGTGCAGTCAACAATGGTAAACAAGTGAGCCTTCGGCTCCGAAACCCCATATCAATGATGGTCCGTTGAATATTTCGCACGCTGGCACTTGTTGATGCCTCAGCATTGAAATCTGCGCCAATTTGAGAAAGGGTTGCACGTCTGTCACGTTTAATGGTTCTTGTCAGTCGTCGTTTGTCCCGTTCATTCACAATCTTTTTCCGGCCGCAGCGATGTCGAAAATTTTATGTTTTACCGGATTCCTGATATCCACGGTACACTCGTGAAATGGTCATACGCGAAAATCCACATTTTATCAATACCTCGGAGATGCTATGTCCCATCTCTCGTGCACCGACTATAACACCAAGTTCTAACTCACTTAAATCTTGATAACCTGCCATTGTAGCAGCAGTAACCAATCTAGCAACTTTTCCAGACACTTGTTGTCTTATATAGGTGCTGCCGACCGCATAGCGTTACTCTGATTGGTTCCATACCTCTGTTATAGGCATACGCAGGCCTATACCAGTTTTTTTTGCTCTCCAGTGTATATACCTATTCAAAATAATTACAGTATAATCCTACCAAAAGCTCTCCCACTGTTTCCAGAAATAAGGTTGCTCTGGCAGGAAGGTTGCTATACATAATTTGGGAGATTTTGGACCAATTCTGACCCATTCAACACCTATACATCAAAATTTGAAATTTTTTGCATAAAGTCTATGTTTAATCGCCTTTAATGTCAATATAAATATTGTTTTTTTTTAATAGGAAGAAGTTGTCTTAAAAAAAATTTTACCCTAAGAGATGTATACTTAGCCTACCTCTGTCTCCCAAAATGTTAAAATCATTGAGCGGTGCAAGGATTAACCAAGCAGTGTAAGTTAATGTGCAATTGTCTGTAGCAGGTACACGACACACTTGTTTAATTAAATATAAAATTATTTTAATAGGCAGACATCTGAAAAAGTTATACCCAAGGGGCATATACTAAGCTTCTCTTTGTCTCTTAAAATGTTAAAAGTGTCGGGCAGTGTGAGGTTTTACCAAGCAATAAGTCCATGTTCAAATATCCCTAGCAACAACATGGCACTATTTTTAATTAAATATCAATTTACCTTAATAGGCAGAAGTCACCTGAAAAATATTGATACCCAAGATGCATATATTTTGCATCCCCTTGTCTCCCAAAATGTTAAAAACACTGAGCGGCAAAGGTTTTACAAAGCATTTAAAATCCATGTTCAATCATCTCTGATGCAAAAATTACATACATTTTTTAAAACTAAATATACATTTATTTCAACAGTCAGACATCTTCTGAAAAAAATTATACCTGAAAGGTGTATACAAAACCTCCCCTTGTCACCCAAAATGATAAAGTATTGAGCTGTACGAGATTTTATCAAGCATTGTAAGTCTATGTTCAATCATCTCTGGCATATGGAATAATAATTTAATTCAATTTTCAAATGTCTTCCAAATAAAATGATACCCCAGACATATGTACTTGACCTTTCCTTGCCACCATAAATGTTTAAATATTGCGCAGCAACCAAGCATGAAGTATATTTTTAGTGGTTTCTTGCAAGAAAGTAGGAGGCTTTGTTACTAAAATATAAATTTAATTTAATAGAAACATGTCTTCTCAATAAACCAATATCCTGGAAGGGCCTCTTTGTTATCAAATAATGTGTAAGCATGTAACTCCCAATGCAAGTGCCAAGTCTGAGTTACTAATTACTGAAGGTCTTAAAGAAACTAATTTTAGCAACCATAGTGTTACGTGATTGCTGCTTTGTCCCACACGAGCGAGTGGAAGTGAAGGACATAGTATTTAAATAATTTATACATGAGCCCGCTATCAGTTGCAACTGGAGATGCAGCGCCTTTCTCAAAGGAATGTTTACAAAGCGTGCCTGTTATGCTTATCAGGGTGCGCACCTATACCGACCTTTGGTATCTGGTGTCTTTGAGACATCTGAAGAATGCTCTGGATTACTGAACTCACTTCTCTTAGCTAGAATCAGGGTGCGGCGAAAAGGTCAGCAGCTATAAAAATTGTGTCGGGCCTAAGAGCTGGCAGTTGTTCAATGGATTAGTTTCAGCTATAGATGACTAGCGAGAAGAAAAGCACACTGCGAGATAAGTGGCCAGCGGGAGGAAAATCTGTGACCGCGAACATCTGAGCAGTGAAAAGTGCGACTGCAGGCTGGATTATTGGACTGGAAGCGTGAGTGAAAGACATTACAAATTATGGCATCAGATAGACTGAACAAGTGTTAATGATGAGTATGAGTTAACTTACAATTACCAAACCGACATATAAAGAAGGACGTTAATTAGAGTTGAAAGAGACTTTAAATTTGGTGCTCGCTGTGAAATAAAAAGATTTAATGCTGTAAATAATAGCTGTGTGAATAAATTAAAAATCAAATTTAGTTGTTTTGTTTTTATTAAGACCTCCATCCCTCACAAACTCAGATAGCTCCTTAGGTGTCCTTGTAACACTGGTATCAGAAGTGGGATGGAGGCATTCAACTGTAAATTGAGTTTGGCATTAAGAAAATAATTAGTTACATTAAAAAAAATTATTAATTATAATAGTTGTAGATGAAAATAATGAAGACTATTTTGTATAATTATTACGGTGAATGTTAACTAGAAAAATGACTATAGAACTGGAAGCACTGCGAGCATTGATTGAGGGGTTATGAAAACAAGTGAGCACAAGTCCAAATAGCTTGAAGGAAGATGTAAAAAGTGAAATAAGTAATTTAAGTGCTTTAGTAGATAAGAAACTGGATAATGTAGACAGGAAAACAGACACTGTAAATGAAACTGTAGACAGGAAAATAGACTCTGTAAATGAAAATGTAGCAGGGTAGATACGAAAATAGACACAGTAAATGAAAATGATGACAGGAAAATAGAAGGCATTTGCGAGTTAATGAATAAAAGAGTTGACTATGTAGACAAGAAGATTGACGGTGTAAATTAAAGGATGGACAGTGTCAAGAATGTAATGAAAAAGAACATCAGTGCAGTAGAGAAGCAGATGGAGGAATTCCTTCAGCAATGTAGTTCCACTATCACTACACTGGCAGCCGACAAAAGTGGGGAAGCAGTGGAAGCCTTAACCCACACAGCAATTTAGGAGGACAGTCAGCAGCTCTGCTGTATTGGTGTCGCGCAGCAAGGGGTGGGGAAGGGGATCTCAATAAAGCCCACCCTTGACGATGGCCAGATATCTTGGCGGGAGTACCAACAACAGTTTGAAATAGTCGCCCCCTGAATGGCTGGTCAGCCGAACAGCGGACTTACTACCTCGTCGCTGTACTGAGAGGCCCTGCACTGAGCATACTACAATCTCTGCCAGAGCGACATCAACTACAGCACCCCACACTGGTATCAGCCTTGGAGTTACGTTTCGGCGACCGATACCTGTGACATGCCCACCATGCCCAGCTGCAAAGCCCCACCCAGCGACCACGGGAGCCATTGCAAGAGCTATGGCAAGACATTGTGCGACTTTTCCACCTATCTCTGAAAGTTTGCTCTGAGGAGGCGCGCGACATCATCGCAGTTTGCTTTTTCATTGATGCCATTGCTGTCACAGAGGTACTGCAAACGGTGCATCTGTATGCACCCTACAACATGCAGGAAGCCCTGGCCCAAGCACTGGAGGTGGAGTCAGCAGGACAGGAGTCTGCACCCCGATGTCCAGTATGTAGTGAAGCTAAACAAAGATTAAGACAGGATAACGAAGACACTGAAGGAGTTGCAGTTGACTTTGCGAGACATTGCTTCAAGGGTTCCTGCTACGGAGCTTCGCTGCCCACCACACAAATGGAGGGAATGTTGGTCATGTGGACAGCAAGGGCACCTGAGAGTCTCTTGCCCACAATAGCAGCAGAAACAGAAGCAGCAGCGGGAAAAGAAGCAGCAAAATGAACAAATGGCTTCGATGAGAACATGCAAGCACTTACATGAAGAAATTTGTGAGCTTCGTGCATATACTCAACAACTGAGAGACAGCATCGACGAGCTGATGCTGCAAGCTGCACACTTCACAAAGCAGTTGGAAGATGCACACAATGACCTGTGAGTGCTGTACAGACGCCCTGCACACACTGTGCCATATAGCAGTGAAAGGAGCCCATGGCATGGAGCAAGTGATGTCACGGCCCTTCTCAGTAGTGGCTCTGAGGATAGTGGTCCCATGGAGGAAGTGCCTCTGCAGGCAAATCACCTGTTACGCGAGCTCGAGAGTGGGAGTGAGGCAGCTGACAGGAGCTACCAGCGCTTCAGTGTACGCCAGACGAGGATGAAGTCCCAACCTGCAGCATCCACCACAAGTGCCAGCACTTTTCAAATAGGTAGACATGGACTAAAGGGAGACGCAAGAGGATATTCTGTAGTTGCTTCATATTTTCAAACTGGTAACAAAAGGATTAGTAGTTCTCTAAGAAACAAATGACCATATAGTGACAGGATGAAGACTCAATATGAGAGGAGAATGTAGGGTGACGTATTTCAAGGACAACTGGTGTAGCTGTACAACCCGCAGATATGAAAAGGGTACTCGAATCTACAGAAAAGTTGGGAAGGTCCCTACAGAATTCTGAAGAACATCAATGATGCTGTCTTTCGGATTTGTCATCAAGGCTCTCATGTGGAGCTGAAGGTTGCAGAGTCTGTTCGAGACTAAAACAGACTTGAGAAGGGGGCAGTGTTACGTGCTAGCTGCTATGTCCTGCATGAGCAAGTGGAAGTACAGGACAGAGTAGTTAGATGATTTATGGATGTGTGCACTATCAGTTGCACCCAGAGTTGCAGAGACTTTTCTCAACGGAATGTTTACAAAGCATGCCTGTTATGCCTATCAGGGTACGTGCCACACCCAACCTTGGGTATTGGGTGTCTTTAAGACATGATAAACGCTCTGGATTACTGACCTCATGTCTCTCAGCTAAACTCAGGGTGCGACAAACCTTCCAGGTCAAAGCCAGTGGCTATAAAAAGTGTGTCTGGCCTCCGAGCCGGCAGTTGATGAATGGATAAGTTTCAGCGATAGACGACTAGCGAGAAGAGAGGCGTGCAGCAAGAGAAGTGACCAGCAGGAGGAAAATCTGGAACTGCTAACATCAGAGCAGTGAAGAGTAAATCTGCAGGCTGAACTATTGGACTGTATGCGTTAGTGGAACACATTACAAATGATGGCAACAGAGAGACTGAACATGCAATAATGAGAAGTATGAGTTAATTGGCTGTTACCAAACAGAGACATAAAGAAGGATGTTAATTATATTTGAAATTGGCATTTAATATTGCGCTCACTGTGATAAAAAGAGTAATAGTGGAGACATAATTTTGTACTGGAAATAATAGATGTGTGAATAAATTAAAAATCAATAATAGTTCTCTTATTTTTATTAACACCTCCATCCCTCACAAACTCAAATACGCCTCATAGGCAGCATTCTTGTAACAATATTTATTTGCCTCTGTCTCAAAAATTACAAGTTCTCAAAATTTAATATTATTATTCACTTTAAAATGTGACACAGGGAAGGTTCAATTGTTTTGAAGTAATATTGCTAGTTGTTTCACTCGCACTGCAGGATTGGGGGAGGGGAGAGCAGCTGCTGCCAGCTGACTGAGTACGCACAATCAATAACCTTCCAGGCACCTATAGACCAAACCCATGAACTGCTTGCCTCCCTCCCCCAGCTGACTTTGTGCATGATTAATACTGCTCTTCAGGTGAAGGTCGTCAAGCAAAATTAGCCACCAGCAAACAGTAATTTAATGTGAAATTTTTAATAATAATTCTATGTGATGATGTATGTGGTTTCAATAATGGAAAGAATATTCCTGGATAATGTATATCACTAACAGGAATTGAAGACTGCCACTTTCATCTCCTATAAATACTCGCACTTGAAAACATGCTGAAAAAAGTAAAATTTGCTAAACAAACCAAACGTTAAATATAACAAACATTTGTATGTCTCAACTCTACATGAATAAAATTGATGCAGCTTGGCTTTAAACTGTATTTAATTATTGATGAAATTAATTTATGAAACACTAATTTGGTAAAGTGGCTATACTAGTCATATACCATTCGTACAAACATCACTTTATAAGGGCAATTACTTTTGTCACTATTATGACATTCTTAAGAAGTGTTGAATAGGTCTGAAAAAATATTTAAAAAATATGTAACTTATTAATGGTACAGAATCGGATCACATATGCATTAGATATTTTTTGTTGGTCTTCAGCTACTCTATCATCTGCTTTAGTTTGGACATCTATATCTGGAACATTCTGTATAGTAAATTACTTTTACACTGCCAATTATGTCACTTAAAACACATTTACAACAAAGTTGTTATGAATACTCATTAACATACATCAACATCTTTAATAATAGTACCACATTCATATCTATGATTTGAAAATATGAATTCATTATATCACCCCACAGAACACAAAAACTACTCAGGTTAGAAAAAAAAAATTTTTTTTTGTTTTCATTGGTATGTGCAAAATGTTGTAATTTTTTCAAAGTTTAAACACTAGGTTAACCAGGATTGATTCCTGACGGCGTCGCTCCTGGATTTTTTTAAGTGGGAATCATGCCGGACGATGCCATTGGTTGGCAAGTTTTCCAGGGATCTCCTGTTTCCCCATTCCGGCACTGTTCCACTCTTCACCTCACTTCTCCCTCACTGGCTTTCAAGACCTCAATGTTAAGGAGCCATCCAAATCTCTCCACTCCTCTCTCCACTGCCAAGGTTGTCTACCACTTAGATTCTTATACCAGTACACTAGTTGCAAAGGGGCTCAAAAAGCAGTTATTTTGTTTATTTAATAAGGTAACAATTTTATGAATGCTTTGTGTTAACATGTAAAAAGAGAGAATATTTTGGAACTACATAAATTAAATTTTTATCCAGTGAAAATTTAGTACACAGCTATTGATTGATTCAGAACTAAAGAAACAAGTTGTTTTGTTAAGTTATTATGGACATAAACATAAATTATAACCAGCAAATTCTTAATTTAGCAAACAAACTCACTGTTGTTAAATTATTGTTTATAAAAATAATTTTTATTATTAAATAATTCTTTATGTTTTGTAAATTGAAGAACAGGAATCTTGAAGTGATTATTACGTTATATTTATATGAGAAATTTTCTAAATCAGTATTTAATGTTAAATTTAATATAAAGGTTTTATGATAAATTACTAAAGTTATTTTTATATAAGTACAGTAAAACCTCATTAATTCGGCCCTCGTTGATCCGGATCTCCAGATAATCCTGATGTTTTTAATTTAATGTTCTCATAGATAATATGTAATATGAAGTGGATTGACTCACCAGCTATAAATAGCTTTGATTTAACCTTGAATCCCTACCCATCACTTCCCCTCCCTCAATCACCTCAGTTTACCTACTGTTTTCAAACGGCACTTGTCATTTTGTTTATTTTGTGGGGTTCAACCGGATATTGTTTTTGTTTTTTATCAAAGTGATTGGGAGTGTATTGTAATGTACGTACAAGTTTAAAATGGCATTGACGCGAAAGAAGGTCGTGGTTTCAATGGATAAAAAGTTAGACGCTATTAATAAAATCGATAAAGGAGAAGGATTGAAAAAAATAGCTGCTGAATTGGGAGTTGGAACTTCAACAGTGTCCGACTGGAAGAAGCAAAGAAAAGAAATTAAAGATTTTTGTTTTAAAATTATATGTAAAAACAGTTTGGAAGGCAGAGGAACGGCAAAAAAAGCAAAAAAATGAAGCATTAGACGACGCACTATTCACGTGGTACAGTGCTCAGCGAGAACATGGTTTGACTATATCTGGACCGATCTTGGCCCAAAAAGCTTTGAGCTTAAACAAGAAGTCACCGAATCCTGACCTAGAATTCACTGCTAGCCAGGGGTGGCTAGAGCGTTTTAAAAACAGACATGGTTTTCGCCAACTTACTCTGACTGGAGAGAGCTTGTCTAGTGATGTTGCTGCTGCTGAAAAATTTAAAAAGAACTTTGCACAATTTGTTTTATCTGAAGAATTGACACCCGATTAAGTTTATAATGCTGACGAAACTGGGCTTTTTTACCGGATGCTTCCAAGCAAAACATTAGCATCAAAGCTTGAAGATTCGGGTAAGGGCTACAAGAAAAACAAAGATAGGCTAACTGCTATAGCTTGTAGCAATGCATCAGGGACATAAGTTTCCTCTTGTCATTGTAGGGAAATCCAAGAATCTCCGAGCGCTAAAAAATGTGAACCACAATACATTGCCAGTGGTTTACCGACCACAAAAAAGTGTGTGGATGAACAGTTTTTTGTTTAAGAATTGGTTTTTTGATAACTTTGTTCCTGAAGTTCGAAAATTTCTGAAAGAAAATAGTTTACCAGAAAAAGCTATTTTACTGATCGAGAATGCTCCGTCTCATCCGGGAGAACAAGAACTCGTGAGTGGAGGAATTAAAGTGAAATTTCTTTCATCAAACGTAACCCCACTGCTGCAGCCTATGGACCAGGGAGTCCTTGAAAACATCAAAAGAGTTTACCAAAAAGAACTGATTGGTAAAATAATTGAAGAGGAAGGGGAAAAAAGTGTGATTGATTTGTTGAAATCAATCAATATCAAAGACATTATTTACATGGTTGCTGACGCTTGGGATTGCATCACAAAAAGCTCTTTGAAAAGTGATGGAAAAAACTGTGGCCAGCTATTTGTGCTACAAACGAAATGGCAAGCAATGATTTGGTACAAGTGGCTGCAGATGATCTTCTGCAAATGTTAGGAACAATAAGTGGGTGCTCAGATGTTGATATGGAAAACGTCAGTGAGTGGCTGAAAGACAACAATGATGGTGGCTACGGCACTATGATGAAAGAAGAAATTGTAGCGGCATGCACATCTACAGCAGACAGTGAGGAAGAAGATGACGTGGACGAGGAGAGAGCGAACACACTGCAACAGCGGACGACACATGCAGATGCTGCGGACCAGCTGACAAACATCATGGAGTACTTGGAGCGTCAACCCGACACCACTCCAGCTGAACTATACGTGTTTGAAACAGAAGACAGTGGACCAATTCTTTGTTAAGGAATGATGTAAAAAATTATTTTTATAATTTTTTTTTTATGTCTTTTTTAAACAATTCTATGTAATTTTGTCCCAGTTAGTCCAGATAAATAAGGTTTTACTGTATATTTAAATTAAAATATAATATGATTCAAATTGCATAACTGATTTGAAATATAAGCTACTTTCTAAAGCATTCCTGAAGCATACTTTAGTGACAAGACAAATCTAAACACATGATTAACATAAATTTACTCTGCAGTAATTCCTGTAAAATAAAAAATTTTGCAAAATGTAACATTGAAAATATAAATGAATACTGTGGCACATGAACATTTCATAAAAAATTATGGCTGTGGAAAATTAAAAAAAATTATAAGAATATAAAAATTTATAATGGTCCTAATCTGTCTCACAAATTCAAAATATGAGTGGCATATGACTATCCACAAAAATTTATATAACTGTGGGAACTGAATAATATTATGGGAATATGAAAATTCATAATGGCCCTAATTTGTCACATGTATTCAAAATATGATGCATGTTCTGATAGTTATAATATGTGATTTTTTTTTTTTTAAATCTATGAAGATCTTGTTTAAATTATAAAACAATGTCTGGATTATTACTATCATGAATAAATTTGAAATATATATGTTTTTCCCAAATTTTGAAAGCTTTCTCTGTTAATTTAATAATTGAATTATTGCTTAATGCAAAATGCCATATGACATTAATTTTATTCAATTTTGTTTGAGATGAATATTGATAAGATAGATCATCTTTAATACCACATCTTGGTTTACTTATTAATTTTTATATTTCTTAATTTAATAAACCAATTATTTGTAAATTATATTATTCTTGATAAAGTTTTTAACCATCAATATATGTTGTTTTATCACTTTTCGATAACCCTAATGAATCACTAACCTTTAAATTTTTATCCACTGCATTTAAAACACATACGTATTTAAATAATTTATAATATTAGTATTATATCATTCATATATATATATGTGTGTGTATATATGTATATATATATATATATATATATATATGTGTGTGTGTGTATATATGCATCATAAAAAATTTATAAATTTAAAAACTTAAATAATTAATTATTTATGAAGAAGATAAGAATATCTATGAAATTATAACCCTGCCTCAAGCAGAGTTAAAAACGTAATATAATAATTAAATTTTGTTTAATGGTGTAACGGTAACAGCTGTTTAAACTTTAAATATTTATCATTTTCAACGTTTATTATTCAAACCATTATACAACATTATTAAGGAAAGAATTTTAATATTAAACTTATAAAATTATTTAATAATTAAAAATACAATGTACAAATGAAATACCAGAAAATTTTTATCTTACTATTATACAGAAAAAATATGTATTATTTAAATAAAAATTGTTTAAAGTTTTAATTTCAGAAGTAATTTTTTGAATTTCTATCATTTAATATCTGTAAATTAATATAATTTTCAATATGAATATAAAAAATTAAGTTATAATTTAATTTGTTATGATTTACATTTCTACATTTTCAACATTATATGTTTGGTATTTTTATATACACATTTTTGAAAATTATATTTACAATTTTTTATTTTAACAGAAATTTTTTTTAATTTTTAGTATTTATTAATTAAACATTACAAAATATTTCATTCAATGTCTATATTTACCAACATTATTTTTTCTTTCATATCTATAGTAATAAATCAAAATTATTTATTCTAACATTTAAAACCAATTTCTTTACATTTATCATAAAACATATCTCCACCAACAAAATCACTATAAATACGTTTTAAATTAGTTTCATCTTGTATGAATACACATAAAAAATGTATTATCTCATACTAATTGTTTTGGAACTTTTCAATAAGTTTGGCTAGATAAAAACAGTAAAATATTTTCTTCCTCTGGTGTAATAAATAGTCACAAATAATATATTCATTTTCTAAATTTACATGAGTGAATATAACAACAGAATTATCTTCGCATTCGTCTAAAGAAATAATCTCATTGAGATTATTAAAAAAAATTACCCTTTTCTTCTTTCATTTTCTTTGAGAAAATTAGAAAATTTTGTATTAATCTAACATATTTTTCCTGATTTAAACTCTTTAAACAAACATATCATTTATTTAAATTAAATCAACCAGTTTCATATACAAAATTAACAAATTTGTTTTCCGACAATTACTAGGACCAACAATTATTGCTCTAATATTATCTGGTAAATAAATCACATTTTTTTAATTTTTTATTTTCTTAATTTAATAAAACACTAATTCCCAAATCATCTTTCTTCTTATAAAATAATTTTTATTGTATAAATTAATTATGTTTTCAAGTTAACAATTAATACTTGTATATTAACCAAAAAAACTTAATTATATTCTTTATGATGAACATTCTATTGCTTTAATTAGATTTCATACAACATATTTAACACCAAGAATAAATAATATAATTACAGTTGTTGATAAAAATTACAAAAAAAAATGTTATTCCGAAATGTTAATTCAATATTAAATCATTAGAAAAAATTATAAATTGATATGAACCATTGAAAACAGATAATATTATTTTATAAACAAATAATATAACAAATACGACAAATGTCAATAGTAAATGTGATACAAAATTAGATAATTGATTTTAAAATATTTTAGTTTTCGAAAAAAAAATATATTAGACATTAAATTGGTAATAAAATACTCAATTTTAACTTGTTTGAAAATATAAATATTCATTGTTATTTGACTTATGAAATGTTTACAAAATATTGTGAACTAAATAATTTATAAACTGATATTATAGCTAGATTTGAACCAAAAACAATGTAGAAATTAGGGATTCAATTGTTTATGAGCCAACTTATCATTTATTTCATAAAATTATTATTCAAAGGTTTAATTATACTGTTTTAGAAATTAGAGAAGTAAATAATAATTTAATTTATTTTTATAATACTGATATCAAAATAATTTTAGAATTGAAAGATATTTAAATTTGTGAGGTTGTGTATTTAAAGGGGGTGGCAAAATGGCACACATTCAAAAATTTAAATTATTATACAAGTTATGTTTTCTAAAGAGCATGAATTCAAGAAATATAAATTTCAAAATAATGAAATTCTCCATAAAAAATGCACTGAATTAAAATAAATGGCAAAACAATTAATATAAATGGTTATTCCTGTAAAAGAAAAAAAATTTATACAAAGGCTTGATAAAGTAAAAAATAACCATCCTGATATAAAAATGATAACTTACCCAAAGATAGTGAAATTGAGACATTAAATTTAAAATAATTGAAAGTTATTGTAAAGGTACTAAAAATTTAAAAATATTATGATCGAAACAGAAAATATTTGATTGGGCAGATAGTGAATTATAAATTTATTTTAGAGAAGAGATTTCCTGAAAATTTAGAAGATATGGAAGATTCAGAATTGAAACCAATTGCTAAAGAATTAAAAATTAAAGGTTATTCTTCCATGAATAAAAATAAAAGTATAAAAAAAAATTATCTGATACAACTTTTAGCCAAAGAGAATAGTGAGCTGATTCGCAAGTTTCTGAGTGGCCGTGAAAACAATCACTGTGTGTTCTCATTCCGGTAATTACCTGGGAAGGGAAATATATACATCTGTCATTGGCCATAGACAATGAAAAGTTCAGGGGCCACAATAACAAGCAACTTTGTAAAGGGGAAGTTCATTCAGGAAGAAATTAAAAGTACAATTATGGATCATAGACATTCTGATGATGCAGCCTTTGTAGCTAACAAAAGGTATGTGTAGTTCTTAAAACCAGTGAAAGGTACGAACTTGTGATGTTCCTGCCCATGCGCATCCACCAGGTCACATTGTCTGTGGCTAAATATTCAGTGAAAACCAATACCTGCATTCAAAGCACATATCGCGGACGCCGCATCCGACTACTCTTTCCATAGTAACGCGCACCATCCAATGTTCGCACTCCTTGTTTCTTCGAGGCTGTGCGAGCCAGCCAGCCAATCAGCGCCCTCCAGCCTAGACAATAGTGAGTCTTCTCCCTCGATTCCAGGTGACCCAATTATTCTATTTTATTATGGTTTTTACATTTTGACATTTGGGTGCTTTCATACCCATCTACAAAAAATCATTATAATTACTTTAATAGTTATAACTTTAATATTCAATCACTCTGCGGGGTGCACACTAATACACGTACGTCCCTTGCAGGTGTGGCCATGGACGGGGCAAAATGCTCTCACGGCCCTCTAAGGCTGACCTACTCCTACATTTAACAAAACACCAACATGAGGTCCCCTGCTCGGGGCTCCCATATATTTCACAAAACCCTTCTGCTTGTCATCTCTCCCAATATAAAATTCTTGAATTAAAATGGCAAATACAAAGTTACTCTAATTCCTACGACAATTCTAACTTATTATACCTAAATCATATTCCTACTATTTATTTACAATCAGGGTAAGGTGTTATAGTTGAAATGAGTCAGGCCACAAGGCATGTGACTGTCCAAAGCAAGGGAGGAGGAAATCATGAGATGGTGATTGGTCACTACTGACAGCATTATCTTCAAATGGATATGGAAGTGTTCGGTACGTGGACTCAGGCATCACTAACCATATGACGAACCACAAAGATTGGTTACAGGATTACAATTTTTCAGAACAACAAGAATTAACGTGTGCTAATAGTGAGAAATTGTGTGTGATAGGTACAGGAACGTAAAAGTTCAAGTAGATGGCAAAGGGAATGTGAGAACCATTCAAGACGTTATTTACGTGCCAAATCTATCTACAAATTTATAGTCAGTCAGTGTGATTGTCAAGAAAGGCATGGTGGCTGTGTTTACTGCTGAGGGCTGTAGGATTTATAAAGACACTGATTGTAGCATTGAAGGTGAACTGAAGGCAAGTGCAACTAAAGTGGGGGCCATCTATAACCTGAATGTGGTACTAATCAAAGCTAATCTTGCAGTGAAGGGTAACACACAGATATTGTGGCATATGAGATTGAGGCACTTGAGTTGGAATAACATTACGTTGCTGCGAGATGGCATGGCATTTGGTATAGAATTTGTGAGTGATGAGAAGCTCTGCATCTCTTGTCTTTAAGGGAAGCACTCAAGAAAACCTTTTGGCACAAAAGTATCCAAAAAAGCAGCACACAAACTAAAACTTATTCTTACAGATTTGTGCGGGCTGATGGAAAATGAGTCCATAAATAATGATCAGTATTTGCCGACATTTATCGACGATGCCACCCAGAAGACTTTCATTAAATCAAAGGATGAAGTGCCAAGCAAGTTCTGTAAATTCAAGGCCAGAGTAGAAAACGAAACAAGAATGAAAGTCAAAATACTTCTGTCTGACAATAGAAAGGAATATGCTAACCAAATGATACAAAGAGTAGTTGGAATGGCTAGGATAAAGCATCAGTTAACAGTTGAGTTTACCGCAGAACAAAACGGAGTGGCAGAGAAAGCAAATAGGACCATTGTTGAGAAATCTCGCACAACATGGCAAGATGCCGGACTGGATAAAAATATTGGGCTGAGGCCATTAACACTGCCATTTATCTAAAGAACAGATTGTGACCAAGGCCTTAAATGACATGACACCTGAAAAAGCATGATCGGGACAAAATGTGGGTCTGATCAAGTTGAGTGTGTTTAGATATACCGCCTTTATGCAAATACCCAAACAGTAGTGAAAGAAAAGGGATGCCAAGAGCAGAAGCATGATATTTGTGGGATACTGTGAAGACACAAAAGGGTACAGACTCATTGATCCCAAGATTCCAAAAAGAATCCATAGGTCCCACTATGTTGTGTTCATTGAAGCGGAATCTAGATGTCTAGACGTGACTAATGAAATGAAAGTGTCCACTGTGAAATTTGCACAACCAAAATGTGAAGCAGAGACTAAAATGCAACATGGAAGACTGTCACCAGACTTTCTTGGCTTTGCACCACCACCTTTGTCCAGGAACAATGTGCCTAACATTGAAGACACCATACCAGTGCAGCAGTTGGCAGAACAGGGATGTGATAATCAACAAGAAGTCTAGAAGTGTCCACCGCAAAGTGAAGAAAGAAGGTTCCCAAGAAGGCAAAGGTGTCCAAAAAAATTCACTGACATGGTGGTGACATACCAAGCTGTGTGCGACAGTGATAAGCCAAAGTTTGTCACAGATGCACTCTCAAGTGGAAATAAACACAAGTGGCAACTCGCAATGCAAGAAGAGTATGATTCATTGGTAAAAATTATGCATGGATCCTGACTTATGATCCTGAGAACAAAAAGATGGTAAACAGCAAGTGGGTATACAAGGTGAAGAGGGGTGAATATGGCAATATCACTCTATATAAAGCTCGGCTGGTCGCGAAGGGATTCACCCAGGAAGCTGGGATTGATTATGGAGAAACCTTCTCCCCGTGGTAAGGAACTCAATGGTCAGGATACTACTGGCACTCACAGCTAAATGGGAATGTGGCATACACCATCTGGACGTTGTAACAACCTTCTTAAATGTTGAGCTGGAGGCAGAAGTGTTCATTGAACAACCAGAGAACTTCGTTGTTGCAGGCCATGAAACAAAGGTACGTCTACTTAAGGAAGCATTGTATGGCCTTAAACAGTCATCCAGAGTAAAGAAAGAGAGACTGCACGGTGCAATGCTTGAGATGGGCTATAAAGTGTCTGAAAATGAACCCTGTGTATACATACAGCAAGGCTTGTAAAGAAAACATTGTCATTGTTGCTGTGTATGTCAATGAACTTGCAATTTTTTCAAATGACGTGGAGATAAAAGGGAAGCTCAAGGATGAAATAATGAAACAATTAAAATGCAGGGATCTCTGTGAAGCAAGAAACTGCCTCGGACTGTGAGTCTAGTATAACAGAGAGAAGGGAGAGATCTATGTCGATCAGTGCAAATATCTATCCCAAATTCTGGATGTATTTGTAAACTACGCGTAAACTACGCACGTCACAAACCATATGCTTAGATGATTTACTTTATTGTGCACAAAATATGCACATCAGCACAAAAGTGTCTTTGTAAATGTTGTACCCCTTTTAGACGATCTATCCAAAGATATCTTATCATTCCCATTTGCAATTTCAAAGTTCACCCCCCCCCCCNAATGGGGTTACTACCAATTGATACTTCATATAGGGTATAGTCATCACACTTTTTTTGTGAACCCCGTGTCATGTTGTTTCCTAGAAAAAGGGGTGATACGGATGCTGTGAATCATCATATATATATATTGCACTTCCTGCTGTCATGGGCAAGGGAAGCAATGTAACTGAGTTGCAAAATGTGATGATCATCAGCTTTCAGGCCAAGGGGAGCAGCATGTCGTAAACATCCATGTTTGTGAACTGTTCACGTGCCTCTGTGGTAAAGGTATATCATGAGTGGGTGAATGGCACAATTGGGAATAACTGTCGTGGAAACTGTGGAGCTCCATGTGCCATTGATTTCCGAGGTGAATGTCGACTACGACGGTGCGTGAAGGCCAACCGACAGACTATAGTGGAACAGCTCACCATCCCAAATGAACCCGAGGGCATTCAGACACGTGTATACCACAACAGTTCAGCAAACCCTTTTGCAAATGGGGTTCTGGAGTAGAAGGACAGTGACTCTACCCATGCTAACACAGGTGAATCAACAAAAACAACTGGAATTTGCTCGACACTATACCGACTGGACCGCTGCTGATTGGTGATGAGTAGCCTTCTCTGACAAGTCATGTTTTCAGCTGCATAGAACGGATGGACGTCAGTGTGTCCGGAATGAAACGTCGGAGAACCGACACCCCGCATCCATTGCTGGATGAACCCAAGGCGTTAGGGGCAGTGTTATGGTCTAGGGAATGTTCTCATGGTATTCTCAAGGTCCTATAATCCGTGTGGAAGGTGCTCTGATAGATTTGGTTATGAATCCATCCTCGGCAATCACGTCCACCTGTACATGATGATTGTTTTTTCTCGAGAGGATGGGATCTTCTAGCACGATAATGTGCATTGCAACAAGGCTAGAAGTGTCCGCACGTGGCTGGAAGAGCACGATCAAGACTTCAAAGCTCTTCCCTGGCCCCCAAACAGCCCCAATCTCAATCCTATTGAACATGTATGGCACTACCTCGATCGTCGTATTCACCATCTGTCTCCTCCGCCATGCACCCTTCAAAAGTTGTGGGATGGACGGCAGACAGCATTGACTCCAGGTACCTGGGGAGACCTATCAGAACCTGACTGAGTCACACAGCTTGTCTAGCTGCTGTCCGTACTGCGAAGGGCAATTACTATGGATACAAGCAGGTGGTCATAATAATGTGAATTTACTGTGTGTGTATGTATATAACCAAAAAGATAAAACATTTATAGAAAAATTAACTTTATTCCCAAATTTTTATATATATTCATCAATTTTCATTTGCATTTCAAAATTAAATAAAGCTTTATCAATTTCTAAACCAATATTTTTGTATTTAGAAACTCTCTCTTCATTAACTGTTGGTGGATATATAGCTTATTTTATAGAATAAAAAAACCTTTTTCATTATAATTTTTTTCATTAATGCATGCTTTCTTATTTTTAATTTTGTATGGTATATCTAATCTACCTCTCAATGGATTATATTTATTAATAGATAATTTTAAACCAAGTTAATGTCCACCCAGATGATATTTTTTGAAACTCACGACAGTTATGTTAGTAATCCTTTTTTTGCTATTTCGTAAAATTTTATATTTCTTTTATTTCATGTAGTATAGTTACCTGATTTAAATGAAAACAACTGGTTTTGATTATTAGTTGGCAAGTGAAAATTAGCAATTATTATAACATTAGCCTTTTATTTTTTTAGTCCCTTGTAATTTTTGATTGCATAATTTATTATTTTAAACACCTTAGATTTTAATCTATACTAATATAATAAAGCAGAAGAGTTTGCTTGTTTGTTTGAACGCGCTAATCTCTGGAACTACCAATCGGATTTGAAAAATTCTTTTTTCATTTGATAGCTCATTCCTTGACGAAGGTTATAAGCTATTCAACATCATGATACGACCCTTAGAAGCCAAGCAAAAAGAAAGAAAGTCAGAAAAAATGCTAAGCAAAAATGAAGTAATAGCGTGGGCGGAAAATGTGATGCGGTGAGACGGTGGCCGAGTTTTCTGCCACGAAAAAAGTTCTTCAAGTGGAATAAATAACTGATTAAAACACTAAAAATAGATAATTTTTTATAAAGAAATTGTTAATTTCATTTTTTTTCTCAGTGTATAAACACTTTTTTTTTTTTCCTGTTATGATTTTTGTTTAATTCAAAATGCCTCGAAGAAAATCTCAGCCTTCTTGGCATTCTGCAACAGGAAAGCATTTGAGACTTTTGCGTGACAATGAAACGGAAAATGAGCGTATGAACAGGTCGGATAGTCAATGTAGCATAACCGAACAAAACCGGCTTAGGGAATCTAGCGTTGAACGATCTCTGCGTTTAATTGATCAGCATGCATGAACTTCTGCAAACTGTGCTCGAGAATCTAGCATTGAACGAACTCAGCGTTTAATTGATCAGCATGAACGAACTTCTACACACCGTGCTCCCAAATCTAGCGCTGAACGTTCTCAGCATTTAACCCAACAACGAGTAAGATCAAATGTTATTAGAGCACGTAGGCAAACCAATATACAAAATTTGGCCTTTAATTATGACTCTAATGTACATTATTCCGCGATAAACGACGTTGACATTGGCAGAATGAATAATATTTGCAACAATTGCCAAGCACGTAAATGGAAAACTGAAGCGCCCGGTTTCAACACCAGTTTTGAAAGAATTATTATTAGGTATACATTCAGGTTCAAAACATTTTTTATGTCACACAAGACAATATAATACTCTATTTCAAATGACGTAATTTGGTGCCAAAGAAATTCGCGAGGGGAATTTTATGTCTACATTCAAGATACACGGACAAGTTTACCACTTGATAGAAAAATTGCTTCCTGCTCAAAGTGCGCAGCACGAATTTTTGCAAATATATTTCATTTCCCAAGCTGATCAGCTATCTTCGCGTTCAAATTTAAATCCAAATCTACAAATTGATCTTATCGACCCTTTTCAAAAAGAGCTTTGCAATCATAATAGTTATATTCAAAGTTTCAAATATAATCTTGAAAACAGACCAGTGCACGATTTAAAACTAATTATACACGCTGATCTAAAACCTTCCACCAATCACCGTGGTCGGTATAATGCGCCAATTGCAGACGATGTCACTGTTCTTCTGGTAGATGAGGATAAAGGTCCGAGAGATATTGTGTTAAATACTAGAAATGGTCATCTTCGAAGAGTTTCTGAGTTACACAGATCGTATGACCCATTATAATATCCCCTGCTCTTCCCACGAAGAGATGATGGGTACTGCATCAACATTCAACAACAAAACGGTGCTGCACGACCTAAGACAGTATCATGTATGCAATTTTATGCTTTCAGGCTTATGGTGAGAACAAATGATATGAACAGTTTACATTACTTTAGAGGATTGTTTAATCAATATTGTGTTGATATGGCGGCAAAAATGATATCTGAACAACTTAATTTTATAGATGCAATCAAAAAAAAATAGAGCCGATGAATATATACATCTACTAGACGCAGTTGTTAATGATCAAAGTGTTAATGCTTCTTATATAGGCCAATATGTTATATTGCCTTTTTCATTTACAGGATCTCCACGATATATGAATGAAAAAAGCCAAGGCGCCATGACATATGTCAGAAACTTCGGGAGACCAGATATTTTCATCACTTTCACCAGTAATCCAGAATGGCCAGAAATAAATATTGAGTTATTTTCAGATCAAAAATCACAAGACAGACACGATTTGATTTCAAGAGTTTTTCATTTAAAACTGAAGAAAATTATAGACCTCTTAACAAAAAAGCATATTTTTGGACTAAGGCCTTTGTTTATAGAGTGGAATGGCAGAAAAGAGGTTTACCACATGCGCACATTTTGCTATGGCTTACAAAAATAGTGCGATCAGATTCCATAGATGACATAATATGGGCAGAAATACCCGATAAACAACAAGATCCTGAACTTTATAATATTGTCATGAAAAGCATGATCCATGGCCCTTGTGGACAAAATAACCCAACATCACCATGTATGAAAGAAAACATGTGTTCCAAAATATACCCAAGGTGGTTAATTTCTGAGACACAAACTGGTGGTGATGGTTACCCAACCTATAGACGTAGAGCTCCAGATAGCGGGGGAAATATAGGTGTCTTGCATGTAAGAGGAACTGATATTAACGTAGACAATAGGTGGGTTTTCCCTTATAATCCAGTTTTATTACGAATTTTCAATGCACACATTAACGTGGAATTTTGCCAGTCAGTCAAAGCTATAAAATATAAATGCAAATACATTCATAAAGGTTCTGATCAAGCCACATTCACTGTGCAAAATGATAACGATGAGGTAGAAAAATATCTTAATGGTCGCTATATTAGCACTTCTGAAGCTGTTTGGAGAAATTTTCAGTTTCCTATTCATGAACACTTCCCAACAGTTGTTCATTTAGCGGTCCATTTGCAAAATGGACAAAGAATTTACTTTAATGATGAAAACNTGAACACTTCCCAACAGTTGTTCATTTAGCGGTCCATTTGCAAAATGGACAAAGAATTTACTTTAATGATGAAAACCTTCAGGATTGCGTTAATAATCCTCCTGCATCGACTCTCACTGGATTTTTCAAGCTCTGTAGAAACAATGATTTTGCAAAAACTTTGTTATACCATGAAGTACCCCAATATTACATCCGGAAAGAAATACATTTTCTAGAAGAAACCGTGGCCAAGATGTTGATGGGTACCCTGGTGTAAAAAAAGACGCAGCTTTAGGCCGTGTTTATAATATTCATCCAACTCAAACAGAATGTTTTACTTACGAATATTATTGATGAATGTGCGCGGACCAACATCTTTCGAACATCTGAAAACTGTTAATGGCATTATTTTAGCTACATATCAAGGCGTTTGCAAAGAATTAGGATTACAGTAGAGCACCCCTCAACCGGAATCGTCGGAGGAAGGGCTATTCCGGTTGAGGGAAAATTCCGGTTATGGGAAATGAGGGTGGGATGGTGTGAAAAATAACACATTTTTAGTCTGAACTCGTGTATATGTGGCACATAATTTTAACTTAAAAAATCGATGAGTGTAAATTATTAGTTTTATCCTTAAAGTTACAAAACCATTAAAAAACACTACACACTGTTTATGAAATGTGAGTCATAAAACTCCCTGTGTTAATGACCTTCATTCTCAACCTTCTAGCAGGGATTCTTATCTCTTGGCGCAAGTGTCTGCCTGAGATCTGGATATCATGTTACTGTTTGTGTTGACATGCATCTGATAAAACTTCCCGATGTATAGTCCATTCTGTTGACAGTTTTCCCTTACTGCATGGCACGTCGGCACAACATACATTTACAAGAGCAGGGTTCACGTATTATAGACCAAGTTCACAAGTACCGTATTTTGGCGTGTATAGGCCACACATTTTTACAAAAAAAAAAAGACAAAAAGTGGGGGGGGCGGGTTATTTATGAGATATTGGCATAAAAAAAATTTTCCTCCTAAACCATGTTCAGAAATTTGTCAACGAACAATACGCTCTAATGTTTTAACTTAGTTTCTAAGGAAGTCAAAAAAATAATAAGAAATGAATAGCTCATCACTTGTGTTTAAACGCGGAAGGGTCGCAGCATACTTTAGCCTGCCTGTCCTCGACTGTTGTGCTTTGTATCACCTCTAGCCGCCATCCAGCTTGCGCACTTCTTTTCTCTTTTTTCTTTCACCCTCTTGCTTGGCGTCCTTCCTTTCCACCACTATCACCACCACCCCCCCCCCCTTCCAAGGGCCCCNCGATAGCATTCAATGGCAAATTAATTAGTTTGACGTTGCCATAGTTTGCTGTTGCCGCACTAGCACGATGAGGCCCGGCAACATTTACGGGAATACAAAAATTCAGTGCGGCCTATACTTGAAATATTAATTATCCCTAATTTTTCATAAAAAACTTTTGGTGCGGTCTATACACGCCAAAATATGGTACATGAACACTAACACGTTAGAACATTAAATTCTGAAAGTCACACCATTAAAACCAACCGCATATGTTGCACATTGCCATTAGTCACTGTCACTTGTATCATTATGCAGCATAGCTGTAGCTGTGCCACTTGGACCAGCTATCTTCATCGTGCTAGTCTGTTGTGAGCAACGAAAGACCTCTTGCGAACGCGGGAAAGTTATAGCACAACTTTGCGACGTATGAATTTTTTTTGGAAAATTAGTTCCGGATAAGGGGAGTGCCATTCGAGGGAATTCCAGTTAAGGGGTGCTCTACTGCATTAGAAGGAGATGAACACTGGGAAAATACTCTTTCAGACGCAGCTATTTCTGAGTCAGCAGCAAAACTTAGAGAGTTATTTGGTATCATCCTAATATTTTGTCAGCCATCAGAACCAATCAAATTATGGAGAAAAAATTGTAATAATTTGTGTGAGGACATAATAAATAGAGTTCGAAACGAAAATCATGACCCGCTAATGCCATACAATGATGAAATATACAATGAAGGGATTATATTGATAGAAGACAAAATTCATTAAATGTGCGATCTTACAGATTTCGAACTCCCGGCACCGATTCGCAATAATCCTAATAATATGGACTCTTTAGAAGAAGTTTTGCGGAGACCATATGATTTAAACTAATTAAATAATTTTATTTCCGAAAATTAACCAAAGTTAGTGCGTAATCAACTTTTTGCTTATAATTCTGTTTTAAAAACCTTGGTGAAATCGTGACCAACATTGATGACCTGATCTCTAGAGTATATCTGGATGTGGCCAATATCGACCAGAAAAATTATCAATGGATGTATGAGAGGGCAATTTTAGCTGCCAGGAATATAAGCGTTGACGCCATCAACAACAAAATAATGGCTAAACAACCAGGTGACAGTGTAAACTACCTTGCCATTGATACCGTCATGGATCAAGAAGATGCAGTACATTATCCTCAAGAATTTTTAAATTCATTGAATCCTTGTGGGTTACCCCCGCATTCGTTGAAATTAAAAATTGGCACTCCCATTATTTTATTACGTAACCTTAGACTACCATATTTATGTAACGGAACCAGATTTCAAGTGAAATTTCTTAGAAACAATGTCATAGTAGCTACAGTTTTGACTGGGCCAGCAGTTGGGCAAACGGTACTGATACCTCGCATTCTGATGATACTCACAGATTTACCATTTCATTTTAAAAGGATACAATTTCCTGTGGAGGTATCGTTTGCAATCACTATAAATAAAGCGCAGGGACAAACTTTTAAACATGTCGGAATAGATTTAAGAGAATACTGTTTTTCCCACAAACAATTATATGTTGCCTTATCTAGATCAGGTTGCGGCGAAAACCAGTAATACCAACTAATACCACACAAAAATATGACTACAAATATTGTCTATGCCGAAGTACTCTAATTTTTTTACAAATAATACTATTTCTTTTAAATTAAATGGCGGGTGAAACTACCGGGCACAGTTACGTAATAATAAATTTTAACTAAAATTTTATTTTGTTCTTATTTTGTTATATGAATATTAAATAATGTAATGAAACAGTGAAATGTTGATCTCAATTTGTTAAGAGGTGGGTCAAAGAGGCTCAGTGGTGGGTGAGAGGGGCTGGGATATAAGGTCAGAGGGACTGAGAGGTGGGTGAGAGGGGCTGAGAGGTGGGTGAGAGGTCGGTGAGAGGGGCTGAGAGGTTGGTAACAATAAATTTAAATTGAATTTTTATTGTTTTCTTATTCTGTTATATGAATGTTAAATAATGTAATGAGTCAGTGAAATGATCCTTTCAATATGTTATTTTTTATACAAATGTTAAATTGTTAAATAATGAAATATCAAATTTAAATAAAGTTTTTAGTTTGTTTTTATTTTGATATATGAATGTTAAATAATGTAATGAGACAGTGAAATGATACTTTCAATATGTTGTTATTTATTATACAAATGTTAAAATGTTAAATAATGTAATAATTAATAAAAATTAAATCTTATTTTGTTTTTATTTTGTTAAATTAATGTTAAGTAATGCAATGAGACAGAGAAATTATGCTTTCAATATGTTGTTATTTATTATACAAATGTTATTTTGTTAAATAATGTAATAATAAATTTAAAATAAGTTTTAATTTTGATCTTAAGTGATCAAGTCGGAAAACAGATTGCAGCCAGCGCGCTCTCTTGCAATACGCTGTCTAAACCGTTAAAGATGGAACAATATCATATAGTAAAGGATTGCGGAGAATAAAAGGACCTAAAAAAACTCAGCGGCAGCATATATCTATCTATAACAGAGAAATACTAATAAGTGTTTTTACCATTTAATTCACTGAGACGTTGAGTTTTATAATATGTATAGAGTATAGAATATTAACACTAAGAAAATTCAACTTTATTTAAAAAAAAAAACCTCAACAATAATTTTGTAGTCCACGCGAGCAAAGCCGCGGGCACAGCTAGTATATTAATAAAATGAATAGTCTCCAATGAACTGAAATTATTTTCTATATTATATGTTTCCAGTCTATTTTAAAGGCTTTAAACTGTATAAGTTTTGTAAAATTCATATTTCTAGAATAACAATATATATTTTTAGAGAATGAAAATATATACTTCAAAAGTTTTTCATCTGGTTTAGTCTTCATGAATATCGGCATTAGCGAAAGGTGAATAACTAAAATTTGGGTGATTATTTCTTCTTTTATAGCATTGGTGAGATCTTTCTTTACTAACTTGTGTGTATTCTTAATATTTAAAGATGTAGAAGCTATCAAATACAATTCTTTAATTTTGAACTCATTAAGATTAAAGAATTTTTTTAAGTTTAATTAGATTTCATCTCAGTTTGTATTGTAACTTTCATCTCACTAACTTTATTATAATGTTTGTTTATTGCTTAAATTAGATCATGCTTCTTTAACTTGTGTATATTTTCAATATTTAAAGATTTTGCCATTGCTCTCATTTGTCTCACTTTCATTTCTTTCAGTTTTGGTATTGTCATTTTACTCTGTATTGTTATTAATAATACATTTTAAAAAGAAATGTATTTATTGTTGAGTAATATTAGTAATAATTTCATCATTACTGTTATCTGATTCATTTCGGAATACATGTTCTTTATTTTGCTTTCTCTTACGATATTTCTTTATCATATCCTCGTTCATATATATCCCACAAATATAATAATGTTTATCTTTTGCATGTGGATGTGGAGTAAATAAATTGATATCCTTAGTTTCTTGACCATTTTTACGTGTTTTTGTCGTATATTCTTTAATCTCATTAATATATGATTTTGTTTGTTTACTTTTTTCAAGATAAGATTTATAAACTCATTTTCCAAATTCATCACAAAGAATTTTTTCTAACTGTTTTTCACTTACTTGTTGATTGAAAAATGTTTTACAATTATTAATATGTTTATCTTTTATCTTTTACGTGAATGAAAAGAATTGTAATCTTTTTCTTCACCACACTTTTCACACTTTTTAATTTATATAAAATAATGTTTAATATTGTTAATAAAAATAAATTTTAATAAATGGATCAAATACTCAGCAGGTTGGAGTTAATTAAGTTTATAAAACTACATGAAATGGAAGTAAATAAAAAATATAAAACATCAAATTTTCAAAATATTAATACAAATTATGGTTAAAAAAATTTCTTGTATTTTAGATAATAGTTTTAAACTTATTTTGCATGATAAATATGTTTTTTGAAAATAAATATTTTAAAATTATGAATGTAAAGATTATTTCCTTTGTAATAAAGGTTAAAAGGAAATAAAAACCTGGACAATCCATGCATGATATTAAATTTTCTTTGGTCTAATAATGTTTTATTTTTTTTCATTATATAATTTCATTAAGTCATTAGCACATTTTCCATTTCCTTTAAAGGGGCTATTAATAGCACCTTAATATTTTCATAAATAATTAAAACCCAGTCTATCAGATAGATATAACTTATGAATATTTGTGTCCCTGTGAAACAGGGGAACAAAAAAATATTCAAAATATAATTTTATTTTTAAATAATTTTTTATTAAAGGTTGTATAAAATTATGGATTGCATATGGAATACAATGGTATAGTGAGTAAGTAGAGAGATTTGGGCGGCTCTTAAGAGCGAGGTCTTGAGAGCTAATGAGGGTGATTGGGATGAGTATGGAGCCGCGCTAGAATGAAGGGGCCGGGGAAACGGGAGATCCTTGAGAAAACCTGCTGACAAGTGGCATTGTCCGGCACGATTCCCACATGCGAAAATCCAAGAGTGGCCCAGCTGGGAATTGAACCCGATTTGCCTTAGTGAGAGGCGAGCAGGCTAACTGCTCAGACACCACAGCCCCTTACAATGGTAAAGTAAAAATTGATAATATTAATTTTTATAGATATTTTAATAACATCTGTATTTAATCTTATTTTGGTAAATTGTGTACCATAAGCCTGCAGTTCAATAAATTTTAATTAATTAATATTATATTAATAATATTATTTATTCAATTATTATTGTGTCACTTTTATCCCATTTCATCTCACTTATTGTTCTTTGTACTTAGTAATTATATTTTTTTATTTCTCCATTGTCTCTTGTATTCACTTACACAAATTCTACAGGTATAGGAGAGATTATCCTTTTTACCAATTTCTTGAACAGAATATAATTCATTATTATTTATATATTTTTTATTTTCATAATATATACGCCTTTGTTTATTTAAACATTTTTTACAACTCGCTCCACGTTTACCTGATTGTTTACTGAACTTGTCCATCTTTTTGTTGTTTCTTTACACTTAGTATAGGTCTTTTATATTTTCTGTATTTTTATCAATTGTAATAATATTCTCCATTGTGGTCTTGATTGAATATACATAATTTTTTTTTAAGGAAAAAATTTTTGTAGGTCACTTTTTGTTTAAAAATAGGTCTAGACTAGATTTCTGACTCACATTTGTTTAAGAGAATTTGAATAATTTTGGGGCAAAACAGGTTTTTCTTTGTGCCACTTTTTGCAAAGAATTTTTCTTTAATAAGGTGGAGCGAAGATTGGCATGAATTTTGTTAATTTCGGTAAAGTGATTTTGATGAAAAATTGAGATTTGTGATAAAAAAAATGATTGTTGTTGATGAAAAAATTAGATTTTTTGATTAATGAGTAAAAGATTGTAAAAATTAACTAATTTAAATTTTTTTAATAAGATAAACCATTTGCCGCCTACACTATCTACTTACTAAATTACACAACAAAACAGTAATTAACTAGCATGAGCATTATTAAGTTAGAATGACAAAATACAAAATACCTTAAATGTTCTGACATGTTCCATAAATTAAATATTATTATTAGTTTGAATAACCATATGCAAAAACCATAACAAATTAAACCTTCATTTTTTATACTATTTAATTCATGAAGTTTTTCAGATTGTGATATGATTCTATATCTGGTTTGACCCTAAGACGGACAAGAATGTTCAAGGCCTAGATATGCAATGTTGGTTTTCATCCTGACATTTAACATTTCTCACACACCTCATACACATAAGATAAGGATATTACACAGTTGCTTAATTCAAGAGACAATTTTTTGAATACAAGTGAATACACAAAAACAAGTAATTAAAAAGAGATGTATGAAATTTCAACATGTCACTATTACATGATACACAAATATCTTCAGTATACATCATTTCCTGGAGGTCCTGATATACTGTACTTTTAGATTTTAATTCAGGAATTGAGTTTTAATGTAGGATAAGGGCACACCACTGATAGCCACTTCATTTTTGTCTATTTTATGGATGGAAAATGATACGCACAGTGACAGTAATGTTGGGTGCATTCCCAAAGTGGTGTCTTGTATTTCCTCATGCCTCTCGTTTGCATCATCTCCCACTGCTTGTTCAAGTTCTTGTGTATGTTGCAGCCAACCGGCTGGTCCAAAGGGTGCAATCAAAAAACCACATCAACATGGAATGGGTTGTGCTCCCTGCCACTTGCATTATGAACCTACTTAGCATGGGATGCTAGTGATGTTAAATCCGGCTTTATTTTCTAAATTTCAGAATGCTCAGTTTGTTTCTTTCAGTTTCCTTCTGTTCCTGATGACAAACCCTGTCATATATAAAAAGTAACCAAATAAGTTCTTGCTCTATTTGTTGTACTATGTGAAGAAGTGATGACCAATACGAAAATATGTGCACCACATACCGGAAAAGCAGTTGGGTGGAAGTGGGGATATTGACCTTGACCAATACGGGTGTGTTGCACACTCACAGCAGTCATGGCTCAAGCAGTGGTGAGGAGAAATAGAGGTGTTGAAGGAGCTCATTTGGGGTTGTCTGCTTTATGACTTTAAAGTGTTCTTATCAGCAGCTCCATTAAGTCACAAAATACATCACTTCTTTGGGGATAATGTTGTGAATGAATGCACCACCAGGGATTGGTTCCAGAAGTTTAGGTCGGGAATTCTCTTCCTTTGTGATGAACCCCCAAGTGGGAGGCCATAGGTTCTGGATGACGAGGCCCTGAAGGCAGCCATAGAGTATGACAGCAACCAAACATGTGGTGAGCTTGCTGAAAGCATCCAATCTGATGAAACAGACTTCTCCTGCACTGAATAGGGAAGGTTTTTGTTCAAGTTGACCAAGTAGGTACCCCACGCACACTGTCGGAAACCAACAAACAATGAGTGATACCCTGTTTCTCAATGCTTTCTCAGCAACGCAATGCACCCATTTGCAATCCAGTGCTCACCAGTGATGGAAACTGGTTCCTGTATGACACTTCCAAGCATGTCAGACATTGGTTTTTACCATGGAGCCTTGTGCCTCAAAATGCAAAACCACCACGACACCCACACCAAATGGTTCACCTCAAGCTGCTACCAATGCACCACTGTGGACATTTACTCGCAGCAGTTGGAATGTGTGCACAGGTACTGAAGCAGAAGAAGCCAGCATTGGTTAATAACAAGGCTGTACTGCTCCTTCACAACAATGCCAGGCTGCATGAGGAGCAAGTAGTCAAGGATACAATGAAACAACTTCATTGGTAGACACCATGTCATCCACTGTACTGTCCGGACTTTGTGCCAATGAATACATCTCTTCCATTCCCTGGACAACCATCTTCGTGGGAAATCCTTTGCAAATGAAGCAGATTTGCAGCAGGCATTTATAAACTTCTTTGCATCCAAGACCCTTAAATTTTTACCACCAGGGCATTGTGCAGCAGCAGGCACATTGGCAAAAAGTGCTGGATTACAATGGAAATTACTCTAACAACTAATAATATATCACATTTACTGTATAACTTTTTGTTTCTGATGATCTAAATGGCAAGGAGTTCTTTGGTTACCTTGCATATGCACATGTAATTAAGTGGGTACTGTGTTGAACATTATGTAATTTAAAATTTTTCTGTTATGATGTTTAACTTCAGATCCTAATCACAAAATTTTTTCTATGGAAATGTAGGTTTTTAGACACATTATCACTATACTAGTTTTTTTTTTTAAATAGTTCCCGCATACAATTACATTTTGGCATCCATTTATAAAATACGTTTTAGTTAACTTTTATCACAATTTCCCTTTTTGATGATGCCAGACCCCGAGTCCTTGAATGATATGTGACTCAAGCATTAATTATTCATTGACTTTCAATGCCTCTGAATCCTCATGCCCTTCCGAAATAATAAAGATTATTGACAGTTATATTTTATTTAATTCTGAAGCAGAAATTTTCATGAATAAGGGTTGATGTTGGAGCCCATATTTTTATGCTTTGTACTTCGTCATATAATACTGTTGTATCCAGAAACTCAAGACATTTATAGTTGATTCTGGCTGTGTTACTAGCAAAAAACATCTGCTTCAATTACACTTTCAAGGGCAGTTTTCGCCCCTTCGGAATAGGTCTATATCTCGTGTATATGTTATCAACCTATTTTTTGGTGAAGAATCCCCTGCTGAAGTTTGTCGGTAGAGTTCAGTTCCACCCTGTATATAAACTTACATGTGCATCGCATATCTATTAGTGTGCATGAAAAGGAAATATAATTTATCTGTTTGACCTTCTGGTTTATGGAAACCAACATTGTGCATCTCTGTGCTAGAAAATTTGTTAACACTATTAAAATTAATACTAGGGGTCGTTCTCGAATAATTATTTGTCTGTATTATTTGCTGCTGCTAAGTGTTTTTCCCTGAGTGCATTAGAAAAATAATCACATTTCAGACAATATACTGTAATGACGCAGTATTCTTAATTTTCGGGACACGTGTTTCAATTTCTTTAGCTTTTCTTAAGCTTTGCTAAGCTTCGTAATATTTTTATCGGGTTTGAAGTTTAAAGCAGTGGTGGCTCGTTTCCCGTGATAGTTTGTTTATCGGGCATACGTGTGCTATTTTACGTTTATCAGGCGTCTGTTTACAGTTTCGTTTCAAACATCCTAGTTTTCAGTTTTTTAAGCGTCAGCATTATTTAGCTTTTTTCAGGCTGCATCATACAAATTTTATACGAGAAGTTCGTTTATCTGTATGTTGACGGCGCAGCCTTAGTTCCTACAACACAGTTTGGATGACGCTGCTGGCAGTACTTCAGGTCAGTCGCCNCCCTTGGGGGCAGGTCAGTTGAAAATCAGTCGGCGGCGAGGGCGGTTGGAAGGCAGTCGCCCTTCAGTTTAGTCTTCTTACAATGCTCACCTAGACCGCGTCGGGCGTGACGATAACCCCCACATCGGCAACTAGACTTTGCTATTTTATTTCTCCGCCGGTGTGGGAGGTAGCCACATTTATTATTTCTTCGGGCCAGTTTTTCAGAACATGATAATTAAGTAAACAACTGTGGCTCTGTTCTGCCCATATCTAGTTATCTGTGCACATTTCGTACTCTGCATATTCAGAACTTCGGCTGTGAAATGTGTAACTTCAATAGTAAATAAAAGTATATAGCAAATACTCTGGAACTTGACCTTATTTCTTATGTAATTGGCGTCCATTTTACTGAGTCTCATGTACTACCTCTGAGCTAGTCGAGTGCAAGTCGGCAAACTTATAGTCGGCGCTGTAACTAGCACGTCCAACGTTACAATACGTAGTACCATGTCAGTCAGAATGAATATCTTCAGTGTGATACAATAGAAAAATTTGACCATCTGATATGAACAGTAGGTAGTGGATTATTTTTGTGCTTTTATCTCAGTCATAAATTAATTGAAATGTAGCAAATGATTCAAACAGGAAGTTCAATGACTCACCATTCTTCTATGCGTGAAAGTGAAATGCTGTTTAGAAAGTGAAGTTCACAAGCAAGCCAAATGCCTGGTGAAACATCAACTTTCATCCCAGGAAGACTAGACTCTCCCAAGGGTTAATCAGGAGATCCAGGAAAGAGTATGCAGAGTAGTGTGACTAATAGCGTGTAATGCTTATCACCAAACCCTCTCTACCTACTCAGACTAGCCAAGAAACCTAGCACAGCTAAGATGATGAAGCACGTCCATTTAGCAAGTGTATTTTTAACAAGGTGCAAAGACTTTCTGTAAACTAAATGCTGGATATTCCACTTAACTGACGTAAAATGAAAGTGCAGAATTATATAAGTAGTTCTCAAAATTGTCAGACTAGGTTCTTCTCTCAAGGCCAAAAACTATCCTCTAGGCAATGAATTACATAATATCTTTGAATTTTCTTCGAAACTTATTTATCTTGGCATTAACTTTTTCAATAACACATCCTGCAGGTACTTCATTTATACTGTTTTCTAAGTCCTCCACTAATTTTTGTGCATAAGGTACACTTTAAATGGTTGCAGACATCTTCGAAATTACTTGCTACTGAAGACAGAATTTCAGACAGCTGATTTTAGAAATATTTGCATTTTTAATTGACATACTGTCTTCATAATGAAACATGTCAAGCACATAAATTATTACGACTGTGGGAATAATAAATTACAGCACATACCATAATTACTCACAGCGGTAAAAATAAACTAGGCTGGTGGAAAAAACTGGAATTCTAGGTGCTACTTTCCTGAATTTATGAATTCAAATATTTTGTTGGAACTATAAGCATTCCTTAAAGAGAAACAATGTTTCTTAGCATACATCTCAAACAAAAAGTTATCTCAACCACTGGTTACACTTGTTCCACATTTAAGCTATTATGTAACACAAGCTGGGCTGTCAACAATTAACTTTTTGAATTCATATATATCAACAAATTTCTCTTTTCATTAAGTGTGAAAAAAATTACTGTTGCATTGACTCTATGAAGTCAGCCATGCAAAATACTATAATGTATGTTCTAATTTCAGTGTAACTCAAATCACTTAATTAAGTGCAATATAAAAATCACCACATTCAGTCATGTACATTTATTCAAGTTTTCTATTTCTTTCTTTGAATTGATGCCCAAAAATATTACCAAATTAGCATGCTTATTTTAATGTTGTATACTTTTTAAATGCTGACATTGCAACAAATGCTTAAATGTTTCACAGGGACACTAGAACTAAATGTGTATATAATGTTTACCCAATCAAGAGGGGGTTTTTAGATTGTCACCAGGTTTGTAGAAATTTTTTGATATATTGGAACTACAAAACATGTTACTAGAGTAAACATTTTATTAACCATAATTGAGATAAAACACAAATCAACTCATTTTAAAATATAGCTATGTCCAGGTGTAATAAAATTGAGTATTTCAAGTTTGGATGTTGATTTTGAGGCACTGAAGCATTTGCACATATTCAAAAATGTTTTGTCCCAAGCGAAAATTAATTTTATTTTCTCATAAATGAATATAATAGGAACTCTCAGCAACAGAATTCTAGACGGGTTTCTACTCCATTTTGTGTCTTATTGGGTTTCATACTACATAGTTTTGCACTGAAACACTTAAACACCTGACGAAAAGTGGCCTCCAAACTACTTGGAAACTCAGACATGCCATTTTTAAATTCTTGAATCATAACATGAAAAGCCTCAAACCTTTATCAGTTCAAATTTCTCAAATGTCAGCAAGATGCAGTAATCATAACCACTAAGGAGACACAAAAATAATACATTCTTGGTAGATATTCAACATGTAGTTTGGTATGACTTGCATAAGATGAATACTATGCATTCAGTTCCAATGAGATCTTATTCCCAGATCTAACCAAAGGAGGGCTTTGATTTGTAAGGAATATAGAAAATACAATTGTAAGTATTTCAATGAATTATTAAATATAACTTACTTCAATACCATATATTACTCTTAAAAAAAAAATTTTTTTGCAGTGAGTTTTTATTAATGTTGGGTATATAAACCACTACAGATAGAATTAAAATAAAACATACTCACTTGTACTGGTGTAGCAAACAGAAACAGGAGCAAGTTTTCAAGTGATAATCCTGGAAGTATGCAGCACATTTCTTCATGAGACATGGATCCTAATGACATGGTTGTCATAAAATATGTCATGATGATCATACATGGCACTCCAAAAATCAGTGACACCATGAATGCATTGCGCCATTTACGTATATCTTCCCTGTTACACATAAATCAGTCAATTTACACCTGCTGCATTATGTAAACAAACCCAATTCTATACAGTAAACTCTCAATAATTGGGACTAAATGGGGGAAAAGATTGTCCGAGTTTTAATTTGTCCACTTTATCAAGAGGATAATTATAAGTCGTGCCCTAAGCATTTTAGGCTAAATGTATAGTATTTGATAATAAAAATAGCATACAGTTTAATTTAAATATCATTGCAGCTATTATATAAAATTATTTAAGTAGTAACCTCTCTTAATACACACATGGAAAACATCCTGCAGTGCAACTTAAGCTCTTGTTGTGTCTGGCCACTTGCAAAGTTTAAGAGGTGATCATGTCAGTTGTGCCATGGGTGTAATGCGATCATAATTGTACACAACACACAGACAGTATACTGTATAATCATGTTACTCACTGTTGAACTACACTGTTCTGAAAGTTATAAATAAATAAAATTATATTGAAAATTAAAGCATAGCAAAACTAAGACCCAATAACAGTAGCCCCCATTTTACAAACAAACAAGGTCATATTTGGACGTTCCAAGTCCACCAGAGAACAGCTGAAGCTTATCCCTTTAAGCTGAATATTTAAATGTACATTCGTACCTTATGGATCCCATATGCCTTAGTTAGTACACATGAGGCTACCATTATTGAAGTAATTCACAATATTTCATTAACATTTCATTTTAAAAAATTGTGATGTTTGATACAGAAACAAATAAATACAGTCATTAATATTTGTTTCTTTATGATATTTAACATTTGATATTTGAGAACCACATCTAATTTTTCGTTAAGATTTTAACTTGTGCTAGCTGTAAGCTCAGGCTTGGTGTTCACACATTATCTGGCAACTAAGAGATGTTGTATACGTCTTTACACGATGTCAGTTTATTCAGAAGATGCATATATACTGAAATAAATTGATATTTCAATAACAAATCCTCCAATTTTCCTACAACAAGCAAATGAAAATGGACTAAGCACTCCATAAAACGTATATGCCACATGGTGTATAAATATTTTTGATTACATGGTGAGGTTAAGTTATATATGTGTGGAGTATAATTTTATTTGGAAGACATCTGCATATTGAATTGAATTAAATTAATATTTCATTTAAAATTAATGTTGGTTTTGCACCACAGACAATTAAATATAGATTTAAAGACTTCAAACAAAATGTTTGGATTTTATATGATCCTAATTGGTTAGTTTCAATTTCACGAGGGTAGCGATTTACCTAAGTCATTATTGGAAACACTGCTACCTATAAAATCAGGGGCATGCTATATTACAAACATTTGTATTGCCTAAATAGTTAAACTTTGAGTATGAGATGCCACAATAAATCTTAGTTAGACAATTAGAGTATAAGTTATTTCAAATGGTGGAGATGAGTGTGTGAATTGCCAGAATTATTTGCCTTCCAGCCGATCACCTTAAAGATTTTGCAGATATGCAGGAAGGACCACATGTATACAGTACAGTGGTCTGGTCAACACAATATAAATTAAGAGTGTTATGTAGGCCCAGAATTCAAACAATTAAAAAAAATCTTTGTAAATGTTATTATAAAGTGTTACCAGATTTTTACACAGAGCATGAAAATAATAACTTGTCATTATTTTTCTTTACGCCAGGAAAGTGTTACACAATACCATATTCCTGGCATAGAGTTATCTTAGAAACATCAAACTCAAGCTTTTGAATCAATTTTAATTTCTCTGCAACACTCAAAGTCATACACTTTCTTTTAGGCCTCATTGTGAATGTCCCTAACAAGTAACTGTCCTGGCATGCAGCACATCATGATAAGTTTACACTGAATTGCGTGTCTGACCTTGGCAAGCAGGTGAGAGCGACACCAGCTAGTTAGCACAGATGTTGCCATATCTCTGCAGCCAGCTACTAGGTTAAAAAAAAAACTTCTCCTGATGTGCTCCATATAGATTTTGCATGTGCGAAAAAAAAAAAAAATATATATATATATATATATATATAAACATGTAGTAAATGCAGTGCTGAATAAGAGCCTGAAATTTAGAAATTACATGCAATGTATTTTATTGAGCATATATGCTTTGCTAAATACAAAATGTATTTTCCCATTACATTTATAAAAAAATATAAATTTTCCATGTCTGTCAGCCTTATCGGAAGTCTGGGATATTGAGAGTTTACTGTACTTTATAGAATATTAATATGCAACCACAAACAATAATCAAGAAGCTTCTAGAAAATAAATAAAGAAACAACAGACACTGATAAATTAGGTTTATATTTTAAATTTACTCTGTGTTTTAAAGTTTGGTTTCCTAACCAATAAAAATAATATGCCTGGCATAAATTACACAAATGCATTTACATATCATATGCAGGTATTCATTGAATTACAATTGTTAATGTCTCCTACTTGGTTCATTTAATGCTTATTATTTATGTACCATTAAAACCTTGCACAATTAGTTAAGAGATAGAATTAGAGAAGCAAAAACATGGTGGCAGCGGCAAGTATGTATTACTGTACAATGTGTGGAAAACAAGTAAAAGAAAGTGAAGAAGCAACTAAATTGTGAGAAGAAATGTGAAAGATGGTTTCACATAAAATTGTGTTAAGTTGACAAAAAAAGAATACTACGAATATTCCTCAGATGTTAACAAGATAACACTGCAATCGGTAAGACTGTACGAAGCCTAACCTCCAAATTTTGACAGAGAAAATGGCACCACAAGACTGTGTCCAAGAAAATAATGGCAGAGAGCAGAGAAGTTATGGAAGAATTCAAGAGACATCAGCAAGTTTTGTAAGAGAAATATTTGACAAGATTAAAGGAGAAATGATTCTATTGTGAGAAAAATTTCAGGAATTCGGCAAAGAAGACAGCAAACAACTCCGTGGAGAAATGGAAGAATCGTGGCAATATTATAGATGGGACTATTTACAAATTCATGGAGTACCAGAATTACCAGGGGAAAATGTATACAGTATAGTAGCAACGGGAGTAAATTTTACAAATCAAGACATAAGTGTGGCAAACAGAATCCCCACACCAAAAATTCATGCACCAATGGAAAAAAAAATAAATTTTAAAGGCCAAGAAATCCTCCAAAGATCCAACAACACAATCCATAGGCATGCTACACCAAAAATATAACATACACATCAACCACCACCTGACATCTAGAAACAAAGCAATGCACAAACAAGCAAGGGACCTCAGAAGCCAAGGATACAAATTTTTTTGGATCCAAGACTGCAACATTTACGTTTGCAAAAATGAAGATGCACATGTCATCCACGTCAAGGATGAGTCGGTGATAAGGCTGCTTAAAGAGGAGCCAAAGAACACAAGTGGATAGGTGTCTCTCACAGTGTACGAAATAGTGAAAATTTGTGTAAAACTAGTCAAAATAGTTAAACAAAATATAACCAAAATCCAAATTGATAGTTTACACGATCAGCAGTTAAACTCAGAAAGTCACCCTATGCTTAAAAGTATGTATTTTAATGCAAGGAGCATCTAAAGCAAACTAGAAGACCTGGAAATGACTGTATATAAGTTACAACCTCTAGACAGTATTATGGTGTCAGAAATATTAATCAGCATGTGGAAAATACTACTGGTATAGGAGAATAGGTGGGGATATATGTACAAAACTCTTCGTTTTGCACTATACTCAACAAATGTGAAAAATATCATTGCATTATGTCAGTTAACCTAAAAAGGAATTCTAGTGATGCTAAAGTAACAAGTGTTTATACTCTAGACAGATAATGCCAAAATATTAATGGAATACTAAGAATTGTTAATTGTAGAAGCAATGGGAAAATCCACATTTATAATGGGAGACTTCAACATAAACACACTTTGAGGAAAAAAATTATGAAAGGACTATTGCTCATTGCAAAGCAGTCTAGGGTTTTAACACACTGCAATACTGCGTTACCAACAAGAGTAACAGATATCAAAGCTACACTGATTTATCGTCTGCTAACAGCTATACTGACAATATCAAAATATTTAACTTCCTTATAGACTTGAGATCACAATGCTCTAGCATTCAATTAATTAAAAAATGGGAAAAATAGCCAAGAGTTTCGATAACTCAGACTATGTAGTCACACACAAACCAATAAATTTCAGAGTAGCACAAAATTATTTTCCTGAACAGTCATGTGTCACAAAAGGGGATAATATATACAAAATATATGATGATCTTTATTACTCTAAAGGCATAAGTAACTTATCAGGACCAACTAAGAAATATAAAAAAAAACAATATTATTTGCAGACTGGATAACTAACGAGTATCTAGATATAGAAAAGAGAAAAAATATATTATGGAAAAAGGAAAAAACCTAACATCCTCGAAACCTGTATTTTAAAAGTGATTACAATAGATAGTGCAATACTGCAAATAATATGAAATGCACACTGAAATCCATTAATTTCTTTAATAAATTACAAAAAAAACATAAATCCCAAGAAAACCTGGAAAATTATAAATGAGGTAGTTTATAATCAACCTAATGTCAAAAAACAAGGAACAATTTTGCACAGAGATGATAATCTCATACTAGTTGAAGAAGTAGCAAATGAGTTTAATTTATTCTTTGCAAATGTAGGGAAGTAATTAGCACATAAACTGCCAGATCCGGGTCCAATAGAACTGACTCTCTTAAATCAGTTAACTCAATAGATCTTACCCCAGTTACAGCACTTGAAGTGAAAAAAATACATAAATGGCTTAAAAACAAGAACAATAAAACAAGTGATCTAATTACTAATATTATAGTATAGAAATTAAATGTTACCCATGTATTATACAATTAATTAATCATTCATTCTGCATGGGGAAATTTCCAGGAAACCATAGGCCAATTTCAATGCTGCCTATTATATCAATAATCATTGAAAAATGTGTCAAATTTAGGTTAAAACATTTTTTGGACAAAAAGTAATACTTCTTCCCTTATCAGTATGGGTTTATGGAAAAATTGTCCACCACAAATGCCACAGTGAATATAATATCAAAATTGGAAAGGGTCTTGGATGAGGGAATGATTCGAGGGGCAATATTTATAGATCTAAAAAATACTTTTGATACAGTACATCATGGCTTATTATTACAAAAAAATAGAAGAGGCTGGAATCAGAAGAATGGCCCACAAATGGTTCTTTAGCTATTTAAATAAGTGAAAGCAGTATGTTTTAGTTAATGGGACAGATAGTAACGAGCTAGAAGTGACTTATGGGATGCCACAAGATTCACTCATGGGACCACTGTTATTTATGGTTTACATCAATGCTTAATAATGAACTGTCATTAAAAGACCTGCTAATCCTATTTGCAGATGATGCTGGAATATTTCATAACGCCCAGGATGTAAATCAGTAAATTGAAGACATGCAATATAATTTAAATTTAGCCTACAATTGTCTCTTTAATAATATATTATATATAAACATTGGAAAAACTTATAACATGGTTATCACAAAAATTACAACCAATATTTCAAATACTTTAAAATTAAATTTGGCAATGCATCAATTAAAAGAGTAAATGTGGCAAAATATTTGGGCTTACAAATTTATAATAACGTTGAGCTGCTCACATTAGTGAAATCAAATTAAAAATAGCCCCAGTTATGGGTATCTTACACCAGTTTTAAAAAATTGCTCCACATTGTATCTGTGAAAATATAAACACTAACGTTTGTAAAAAATGCAACACCAAGAAGGATACATATGATTGAAATGAACTTTATACCACAGATTAGGTACATGACAATTCACAATCTATTAGTATTACAGCACTGTATATGATCGCTGTCCTTGAGAATTCAGTATGGTGTGAAGCACCCACATGCTGCAATCAGAGCCCCTAAACATTGTGGCATGGAATCAAAAAGGACCCAGATATGTTTCTGGGGAATCTCCCTCCAACCTGTTTGTATGCGAGTACACAAAGTATTAACAATGGTTGCTGGAAGACCATGACAAACAAGTCGCCGACCAACCTTATCCCAGGTATGTTCGATGGGTGACATGTTAGGTGAACATGCAGGACAGGGAAGCAGTGGTACCCATCCTTCATTGAAGAAAGCTTGAACATTCCACGCCACGTCCTGCTGAAATATGGCATGTGGGGTTGCCTGAAGGAGGGACAGTACCTCAGGCTCTAAAACCTATCTGATGTAGCTGTTCAGATTGCCTTCAATACGTAGGAGTCAAGATTGCATGTTGTATCCCATGGTGCCCAAAACCATCACACTTGGCATTTGTCAGCTATGGTGCTCCACAATGCAGGCTGCCAGATTGCAGTCATCACTGTAGTGTCTAACACGTATGCGGCCGTCATCCCTGTAGCACAGGTTGAAGCGAGATTCATCCAAAAACACTACATTTTGCCACTCAGCACACCAGCGTTGGCGTTTGCGTGCCCATTGCAGTCTGAGGCATTTGTGGTTTCTGGGCAATGAAAGCCGACGCAATGGCATGTGTGCCAGCCCGCAGCAGATGGTGTTGAACCGTTGACGCAGACAGGTCCACACCCGTTGCAGTGCTCCAGTGTTGAGCCAATACTGTGGACGAGGCTGTACAGTCCGTTACGGCCATGCGGACAAGATGGCGGTCATACCGTGCTGTTGTCACATTACGTGGTCCAGTACCTGCTCGTCGCTGCGTACGACCCTCTTCTATCCACTGGTTCCACACACACATCACTGTCATAGAAGCATGCCCTGTACGAGCCGAAATGTCACGGTATGACAAACCTGTTTCCCAGAGACTAATCATTCGGCCACATTCAAACTTATTCATATGCTGATATGGCGCCCTTTGACGTCAACGAGACATACTGGCACTTGTTTTCACTTCATTTGACGCCTCTTCACTGACTGACCTTGGCGTAACATGGACCTTTCCGGTCACAAAAGAGAGGGCGCTGCTGGGCCTACATGTACTTCATCTGTCTGCAATCGTAATCACTTATTGCTGATACACTTTTCTACACATCCTCTGAGTTTGGATTCATTTGGCCAATTCTTTCTGGGTGTTGCATTTTTCACAAACAATAGTGTACTATACATTAATACATTCACATCTACAGTGCGGGGTGTCATCACAACTTAGAAAAACATACACCAAAACCACATCCCTGGAACCACACAAGACAGAAAATTCTAGTGAAAACCAGTTCCGTGTTATGTAATTCTAATGTACAACCGTTCTTAGATATGTGTTTCTAATCTATGATCATTCTTAAGCATGAGTTTCTATTGTAGACCATTCTAACATTTGTGTCTTGGCTGTATGATAGTTCTAAGTTGTGGATTTTGGTTGTACAACATTTCTAACGTATGTGGTTCTGCAATATGTGGTTCTAAATTGTGTGTTTCTATTGTATGATCGTTCTAGCATCTGTGTTTTGGCTGTATGATCATTCTAGATTGTGAATTTCAGCTGTACGATGTTTCCAACATATGTGATTCTACAAAATGTGGTTCTAAAATGTGTGCTTCTTTTGTGCGATCGTTCTAACATATGTGGTGTTGTATGATTGTCCTAGATTGCAAATTTTGGTTGTACGATGTTTCTAACATATGTGGTTCTGCAATATGTAGTTATGAATTATGTGTTTCATTTGTATGATTGTTTTAACATTTGTGGTTCTGTTCTATGATCGTTCTAGATTGTGAATTTCAGCTGTAAGATGTTTCTAATGTATGTGTTTCTGCAAAATATGGTTCTAAAATGTGTACTTCTTTTGTGCGATCATTCTAACATCTGTGGTTCTGTTTTATAATTGTTCTAGATTACGAATTTTGGTTGTACAACATTTCTAACGTATGTGGTTTTGCAATATGTGGTTCTAAATTGTGTGTTTCTTTTGTACGATCATTCTAATATATGTGGTTCTGTTATATGATTATTCTATAATGTGAATTTTGGTTGTACTATGTTTTAAACGTATGTGGTTCTGCAATATGTGGTTCTAAAATGTGTAATTATTTTGTGCAATCGTTCTAAAATCTGTGATTCTGTTGTATGATTGTTCTTTGTGAATTTCAGTTGTGTGCTGTTTCTAATGTTTTTGGTTCTGCTTGGAGATTTACATTCAATTTTTTAAGACATGTTTTTACAAGGTCTCTAGTGAGCTGACCCACAGACATTGCCGCTACAGGTTAACCAGAGCCTCTGTCTGGAAATATCTGGCCTCTGGTGCAAGTTCTTGAAGTTATTTTTGTACAGTTAAAACATTATCCGGTAGATCGCAGCTGCAGTATTCTTTTACTGTTACCACTGATGGTTTACCAATGTTCTTCAAGAGAATATTTATCACCTACCACAAAATATTTCTGGTTTTCAGTGGGTTGATTGTTTTGGAATTCTCTGCAGTGATTTACATGCAAGTAAAATAAGTAAGGATTAAATTATGAATTTTGCAATTAAGTTAATTCCTCTGTTAATCTACAAACTGACTTGAATTTAGAAAAAAATTTTAATTTCTCAGTATTACCTGATCATATGCACAGAGTAAATTAATATATTGTATGGAGTAGACACACTGTATTTTTAATGTTAACGGTTTTTTTCCGCATATATCATGGGAAAATAAACTTGACAAACATGAAAACGAATCCGCCGCTACTTTAAAATACAATGTTTCAGAATATTTTCTTAGTTGTGACCCTTTTTACTAATCGTAATTTGTTTTAAACACAAAACAGTAAACATATAGTAGTTAGCATCCCAATTTTATAGATTTCAACCACGCCAGATGCTTATTTTCAAAATGGTGGCCACCTTAGTATGTAGGGTGCTTTGTCATAACTCGGGAACCATTTAATCGAGTTAAAGCAAATCTTGTATGTTGACAGTGCATCACGTAGCCATTGAAATTAGAGATAGATAATGTTGTAGGACCACCATTTTGAAAGAGAGGACTAAATGAAAAATTAATCCTTTAAACTATATCTCGAAAATTGATCAATCGTTTATCGCCAAATTTTGCACATAAGGACAACTGTGGTAGGGCATATAAACATATGCGTCTTAAACGGACAATGTTATTATTTTCAAAATGCAGGCCATATATATTTTAGGTTTATTTCCTATATTTACAATACCATTTTGCCAATTTTGACCACACTTTGAACAATATCTTTGTTTTAAAATCGTGGAATTACAGTTACCTGATATCAGCAAAGTCGTGTTCTACAGGAAATAGTAGAAGCATTGCATTCTAAACACTTGTGGCCTTTCAATCAAATCCTTACCCGATGGATAATGAAAATTACAAAAAAAAAAAAAAAAAAAAGAATTGACAGCCACACATATCTTCCACAATACGCTCTCAATCCCTAATTATTCTATATATAATATAATAACCCTACCGAATTATAGCTCCCGTCAGTCAAGGCATTATTATAAGGCATTTTATACTATCTCTTTCACTCGTTTTTTGTATCAATACTCTGTACATCAGAAAATAGTGAAGATTCAAAAGTATATGTTAGTCTTTTGTTAGCAAGTCCGGTGAAATGAGAAGGTGCGGATTACTTCATATCATAGGTCACTCAACTTCAGGCTGTGTTGTAAACAGCAAAATTATTCACACTCATGCTTGACAAGAATGCATGTTGCAAATGTGCAGAGTTGCATATGTGCATTGGATGCATACTGTACATGTGCTCTCAGGATTTTGTTTATTTATTTATGTGGTTCCTCTGTTATAAAGTAATGCCAAATGTTAAAACAGTTTTCTTTTCTAAAATATTTATAATTATATTGCATATTTAATATGCCAGCAGAAAAAATAAGTATTAAATAGTGATTGTGAAAATTTCTAACCTTACCTATAATGTTGCATTTAGATCAATTTAATTTCCCCATTGGGGCCGCAGTGTTGTAGTAGTCAGACTACTCGCCTCCCACCAAGGTGAACAAATTTTGATTCTCGGAAGNTGCAGATTTTCCCAAGTGGGAATCGTGAGGGGCAATGTGCCACTGGTTGGAAGATTTTTTGGGGTCTCCTGATTTTCCCATCCTTGCATTCCGGAGCTACTCTTTACTCATCTCGCTTCACCCTCATTGGCTCTCAAGCTCTTGATGTTAAGAGTAGCCCAAATCTCTCCACTCCACTATTAGAAGAATTTGAAAATAAACAACAGCTGTCGAATCATGAGCCAGTTCAGCACCTGATTCCTTCCGTTTGTTCGCCCGTCGACACATTACTTTCAACAGACAAAACGAATTACACGAAGCGCCATGAGATAATCGATACATAGGTAATGAAAACAATATTACATACAGCTAATATTTAGAAAACGTTCGTAACAATAGTTTACTCTGCACTTCTTCCGGCCATGCACGATATGAAGCCACAACTAACGCCAGCAACTAGACAACTCGTGTGTCAAATTGTAGGTTTTTGTCATCCTCTAATGTAATTGTAGTCATATGCTTAAAGCAACATGGATTGTGTTTGAAAGATGTGTTATATAATTGAGTGTAACATATGCTTGTCCGTAAATAGACCACTAAATTCACTTATAGATAACAGATAAGAAGAAATTACTACCAGTGTACGATCTTCGTGCATGGCGGTTGACAGCCAATGAAAATATGTACACTTTGTGTTTCCACGACTCAGGTAAGAGTGAACTCTTAACAGTAGTTACTCTAAATTTAACAATTAACGACTTCATTTGCCAGCTATCATGGAATTCCTCATAACCAAAAATTTTCTGTTCTTTATGTATGTATTCCAGGAATTACCGTACTTTTCAATTATCACTCAATTTAATGAGGTATTCCTTATGCTGCACCAAAATTTTTAACACATGTTTCAACTATGTAATTCATTGAGAACCACATCAAAGTTGTTTTAAGATGTTTGTGTGTTGGGTGTAGGCTAATTAGTTTTATCGATGGTTTTGTTTTGCAGCCTATCACTGCAAGAAAAATTTGACTCTAGGCACAAAAACAGATAATTACAGAAAGAAGTACAGAAAAAAATTATTAAAGAAAATAAATTAAGGTCAACGAGTTCCATAAGGAACAGCTTTTGTAAGAAGTAATAACTACAAAATACTGTAGAGTAAACAAGATTTAAGCTTTGTCTTCGAAACACCCATAATCAAGCAGTGAACCTTTTGGCTACCAACATACAAGAATGAATGAGCTTATAATGCATCTAAGTTGTTGTGGGCAATTTTTAAATCATATCTTTTTCCTTGGAGAAAAATATTTTTAAAGCCTCTTGTGTTAATATTTTATTTATTTATTACACCCGAGTTGGTTGCTTAATTTTCACAGAAACAAGGGACAACACTTATAATATATAATAATATTATATAAATAACTTACTTTTGTTTTATGTGATTATTATTTGAATGTGGTTATGTTTTCAAGCCCTGAGAATACTAAGCCCATCAGCCTTTATCTATTAGTTATAATTTAAGCAACAAACTTACCAATATTGAATTTGGAAATGTTTTCAGAGTTGCTAACTCAGGTCCTTGTTGCTGGAAGACTACCAAAACGGACATTTTTAGGCAGAGTAGGGTTTCTTTTAGAGAAAATATTTCCTCCTCATTCGCTAGGAATTGACAATTGTACACTGTTTGTAATCCAAAAGTGGTAGCGTATGAGTCATTACGGGAAAGAAATTAATTTACAAGGAATATGTAGTTCTTATAAATTTGTGAGAATGGAAAATATATTCGTCCAAATGAAAAGCGCAATCTGTTCAGTTACCCACATCTATGTCTCACCAGGAGTAGGTAAAGATTAGTACACAACACAAACATAATGTATACAAAACAAGGCAATGTTTTATATTTGCATTTCACAAGAACGGAAATTGTTGAAATAGCGTTAGATGTTTCGATTGGGTGTTGATACTCTGGAGAGTATACAGTTTTCCCAGAATTCTAATCATGACAACTCAGCAAGAAAGGGACGTGGACTTTGCTGATATCCCCCGGCTCGTGCGATCCCCTTTAAAACTTTCAAACCAACCACTCTAGAAATTTCCAACTGAAATCCTCTGTGTGAACTGAATTCCCTCTCCACAAAAGCAGTTCTGGTGCGGAAGCATTTTTGTTTTTCGAATGACGGTAACACACAGGAATGTCTGTAGGAGGAGAGAAATGTGAACACAGTCCTAATGCTCGTCCATTTAGGCGATCACAGGTAGCAAGGGGCAGGTAACCTAGGAATTCTCCTTTACTTGTCGGTTAACAGAAAACAACAACCTCACCATACCAAACTGCTCAGCCGTTGGAATTCATGGCTACTTCTTGTGAAAATGTCGTCATGGAAAGATAATTTTATATTTCTGTACGCAGCTTAAATATCAAGAAAGATAAATTTACATATGAAAATGTAGAACATTTTATTACCCAATAATCATTTATTTAGTGAGTAAAACAGAAGTATCTCTTTAAGGCCCCTGTCTACCTGGAGCTATTTTCCGCCTTTGAGGCTCAAAAGTGCAAGAACGGTAAGGGCGAAACTGCCACAGGCAACAAGCAAGTGCGACGTTACCGCTGCGCACAAGTCTCTGAACTGCCATGCAGGCTTTCCGTTAAACACAATTTTATTGGTGTTACATTTCAAAAGCTTCTCGTATGACTGTAGTTTTGTACGTATTTGCCCAGAATATTTTAAGCCATAAAAGTCTGAAAACCTCGGTTTCAGCCATATTGAATGGCTTCAGAATAATAACTGCACTAAGCATTTAATGCTGAAAGCTGTATTCCGCCCCAGCCCAGTGTTATTTCTTTTCGTGTGTAAAAAGATTGTGCGGACATGAAATAGTTTATTGTAAAAACGTGTATTTCAAATACACTGCAACCCAGTTTGCGCGCCAGGTAGTCAATGGGTATTTCGTAGATTATCAATTATTTTAGGCAGTTTGTGTTTTACGTCGCTTGGTCAAGCATATAAATACAGAAAACTTTAAAATTATTTTGAACTTCAAAGCACTAGATATCTACTTGGTACGTGTAGATTCAGTGATCCTTGAAGTGGAATACATCACCAATTCTGCCTCCTCATGAATCCTTTGTGTGAACTGTGATTACTCATAAATTCAGAGTTATAACTTTAGCCGTTTAAAAATGAAATGTGGATCATCCAAATCAAATGTGTAGAAAAACTACTCAGCGAATCCCAGAAATATTTCAATGTAACATAAAGCAAAAGGTTCCTTCAGTTTTACTGAAATGTAATAATACACAATAACAACGGCTAAAATGTTTTATTGACTTCACTTGCCATAAAAATTTAAAATTTTTATATTTACGTTTTTGCTCATTGCAAAAGTAGCATCCATCGGCCATACACTGAACTATTAACTTGAAAATCAATCTTCTCGATAGACGTAATTATACATTTAGTGGTATGTTTGTATGTGCGTATCATAGAAGTACGTCGCCTGGTTACAAGAAAGTCGGGCGTTAAGAAACACAGTGAAGTATTATAATTCAATTTTGGTAGTTGTCATGTTGTGTTATGAAATCTTAAAAAAAATTTTTTGGGTAATTTGAAACTTAACAGACTCTACTAGGTATCTTTAATGGTTGTGTATTACGACCTCTGGAAATAAGCTAAAAGATAGCCTATCTGTAAGATATTAGGAATATACAGCTAAACATATTTTTTTCATACATTTATAAAATATTCCACATTTACAGAGAAATATATACTCAAAATCAGGTCTGTTATTTTGATGAAAGTGGTTAAGTGGTTAGTTTATTTCCTGCAGAGTAGACTTATTCTGTTTTCTGTGTGATTAATTATGCTCTCATAGCCGTGAAAATTAAATATAACAAATTAAACAAAGCAAGTCTAATAATAGCGTGCTTACATAATAATTTTGTTAAAATATGAAGACTGATGCTGAACCTTTACCATTCAGTACAAGTAATCATTCACCGTTGCTCACAGTTCTCTGCTAGACTAGACCTGTTTTCCTTTCTGTATATAATCTTTATATCCTCTGTGTATGTCCCAAAAAGGACTATAAAAATTACTTCATGTTTTTTTAAGGAGAAGATGTTTAATGCCAAAAATCTACCTTTATTAAATAAAATAATATTAAATAATGAATGTCACAGGTTTATAAGCAAAATGTTGTTCATTAAAATACAGTCAGCAAACATACTATAAAAGTATTATATATTTCTGGAAGCAAACAATTATTCCCAATAATAACAAATATCTAACGAAAAACAGTGACTCGAGCAAGACTTGTATGAATTTCAAAACGATACCAGTCATCTCTAATGCACTAAGATACCAACAATATTCAAAACTAGTAAACTAGTTTATGTTACAAACTTTTTGGTGCATCTGAGCATTTGTTATATGTACATACAGTGAGGCGACAAAAGTCGAGGGATACCTCCTAATATTGTGTCGGACCTCCTTTTGCCCGGCGAAGTGGAGCAACTCGACGTGGCATGGACTCAACAAGTGGTTGGAAGTCACCGGCAGAAATATTGAGCCATGCTGCCTCTATAGACGTCCATAACTGCGAAAGTGTTACCGGTGGAGGAGTTTGTGCATGAACTGATTCTCGATTATCTCCCTTAATGTTCGATGAGATTCATGTCGGGCGATCTTGGTGGTTAACTCATTCGTTGAAATTGTCCAGAACATTCTTCAAACCAATTGCGAACAGTTGTGGCCCGGTGACATGGCGCATTGTCATCCATAAAAATTCCATCGTTGTTTGGGTATATGAAGTCCATGAATGGCTGCAAGTGGTCTCCAAGTAGCTGAACATAACCCTTTCCAGTCAATGATTGGTTCAGTTGGACCAGAGGACCCAGTCCATTCCATGTAAAAACAGCCCAAACCATTATGGAGCCACCACCAGCAGGCATAGTTCCTTGTTGACAACTTGGGTCCATGGATTCATGGGGTCTGCGCCACACCCAAACACTACCATTAGCTCTTACCAACTGAAATCGGACTCATCTGACCAAGCCACGGTTTTCCAGTCGTCTAGGGTCCAACCGATATGGTCAGGACCCCAGGAGAGGCGCTGCAGGCGATGTCGTGCTGTTAGTAAAGGCACTCGAGTCTGTCTTCTGCTGGCATAGCCCAGTACAGCCAAAGTTCGCCGCACTGTCCTGACGGACATGTCCGTCGTACATCCCACATTGATTCCTGCGGTTATTTCACGCAATGTTGCTTGTCTGTTAACACTGACCATTCTGTGCATATGTCGTTGGTCTGTCATTAAGTGCAGGCGCTCGGCCACTGCGTTGTCCACGGTGGGAGGTTATGCCTGAAATTAGGTATTCTCGGCACACTCTTGACACTGTGAATCTCAGAATGTTGAATTCCCTAACCATTTCCAAAATGGAATGTCCCATGTGTCTAGCTCCAACTACCATTCCGCGTTGAAACTCTGTTAATTCCCGTCGTGCAACCATAATCACGTCAGAAACCTTTTCACATGAATAACTTTACTACAAATGAAAGCCCAACCAATGCACTGCCCATTTATACATTTTGTAAGCGATACTACTGCCATCTGTATATTTGCATATTGCTATCCCATGACTTTTGTCACCTCAGTGTATATATATACAGAACTGAATATAAGTACATACACACATTTCATATTCAACTACAATATCTTTTGTTAAGGCCATTAAGCCCAATATGTTATTTACACATATACATACTTATATTTGCATCCGAGTTAACAGTATTCATTATCTAATTTAGAAAGAAACCAGGAACACTGACTCCAGCACCATTCCATTGATATCAGGTTTCCATTTTTTTTCACGTAACCATAAAATTGATAAGTCATTATTAGGTAGACAAAGCACTAGTCTGCTTCGATGATATAGACAGCCGAATGTCCACTTTTAAAGAGGTAAACTACATGTTCTGGAGTTACTATTCCGTAGGTGCTAACACAAGTCCTCTCACAAAAAAAGACTACCAGAACCAAATTTTTTAATCAGATCTAGGGCTTTCTAATATGGATGATATTTTAAATTAACTCATTAAGCACAACATGTGAAGGACTAAAGAGGAATGTCATTATGCAATATTGTTTAAAGTAGGTTTTTGACTATTATGTAGCAGAATTGGAAGGTTGTATTCAAGCCAGCAAGATATTTGCCATGCATATTGCTTTGTGTTGTGGAAACCTGTAAACTGAAGTTCCTTTGTTCTCTAAGTAAATATAAATGGTGAAAAAATTGTCCAATCTGGCAACTATATTCAATACATCACCACCATATCATCTCAAAAATTTCTTGTAAAAATTTTATTTTATATCAAGCGATTAAATCCGTAATATCATGCAATCTTGGTATTATGAAGTACCTATCATAGTGCAGAGAAACTGATGAGTGTGCTATAAAAAACAATGAAATAATACTTTCAAGCAGCCAGGTGTGATATCCATAGTTAAGTCTCAAGGCTGATCTTATGACAGTTATATTCTTCCGCAACATTTTCCTAAGCAAAAAAATTTCTTTGGACTTAAAGATCTTAGCCTCATAAATTTTTTGTTTCCAATCACGTTTTTATATATTTGAAAAACACCAGGAATGTTTTATTTTTCTATTGGCATATAATGCCGTGCAGATATAACGTAATGGTGACAAAAATACCTATTAATTTTTGTTCGTGTCTAGCCACCAAGTTTCATTTGAATTAGATATTTCGCACCATGCGTTACGCTCGTGCTTGACCAAGCCGGGAGTTGGTGAAAAACAAGCAGTGCCTGGAGCATGCCGCTTTCACGAAGATAATCTTACTTGTAGACTACGAAACGTGGAGCGGAAACAACACTTTCTTGACGTCAGAAATGTCATAATAATCACAGTGAAGTGTTGGCAACGTACCTGCGTAATGACAGCACATCATTTCCAATCCTGATATTTTTCCTGTGTGTTTCATGTTTAATCACCCTAGATCAGAAATAGGCAAACTTTTTAAGGGGAGGGCCAGATAAAATAAAAAATTATCTAGGCGGGCCGAAAAAAAAAATTTTACAAAACAAATTTTTTTAAGTGATAAGCTTTATTTTTTGATTTTTACATCACACACAACTTATATTATATGCTACAATTGTACAAAACTTAGAAAAAAAGTTACAAAAATTGATTATTCTTTAGAAGAGTATGAAGGCGAATGCGAAAGATGAAACTGTGACTGAGCTTCTAAAAGTTGTTCATAATCTGGTAGAAACTGGGATGAGTTGATTTGCAGTAGTGAAGCTAAATGGTGGTAAGTCAATTGGTTTCTAATGATGTTTTTGCGAAGCTTCATAGTAGGAAACACCTGTTCACAGATGTAGGAAGATGCAAACATCGCAATTATCTTCTGAGCGTGAGATTTCAGGTTTGGGAAACTTGATTTTGACAGGGCCTTGTAGAACTCAATTTTAGGAACGTTGAGAAATAGTTGCTTCAATTCAGTGTTACATTGCAACTCAATCAGTTCGAGCTGCAATTCTGGTTTGGCTGATTCACATCCACATTAAATGGCATGCTAAAAATGTCCAGGTCCTGTTCAATAACTTTGAAGTCTTGGAATCTTCGTTCAAATTCTTCATGAAGACATATCAGGCTTTTCTCATAGCTCCTAAGTTTGTCTTCCCTAACTGCAATAGTTTTTAGTCTTGGAAAATCAGTAAAATCTTTCTTGACTATTTGTTTGGAAAATAGATTGAATTGCATTTTGAAACCATTGATATGACTCCAAATATCATGGATTAATTGATTTCTTCCCTGGAGTTTAAGGTTCAATTTATCGATGTGACTGAGAAGATCTGTAAAAAAATGCAAAGTCCGAAAGCCATACAATATTTTTCAAATGTTCACACTCGTCCATTCATTTTTCTTCCATGAAAGAGATTATTTTGTCTTTTAGATCCCAAACTCGTTCGAAAACCCATCCTGCACTGAGCCACCTTACTTAAGTGTAGTAAAGTACATCAGAATATTCAGACTGCAATGAGTCAAGAAACTCTCGAAATTGTCTATGATTGAGTGCTCGTGAACGAATGCTATTAACAAGCTTAATAACTAACAACATTGATACCTCCCCAGTGCTATGGCAAATGAGTAGGTATTGATTCTGCTCTCGGCGTAAGGCGCCAGCAATTGATGCTAACCCTCAGTGTCAGGGCGTAGGAATATGTTGACGCTACTATCCCTAGGTCCAATTTACCAAATAAATTCACCGTCTTTGCGAGTTAACATATGTCAGTTTTTTTTTCGCTTAACAGGTTAACTTCTACATGAACACACAAGACAACTCTCCCCTCCCCCTAGCTGCGTAGGCTATGTAGGGCTTGACGCGGCGATTTTTCCGGTGGGGAGCAAGGTTCGTCACACTTCCTGTATGTCTCTACTTAGCTGTCTCGAGGCGATGGTTAATCTCCCAGCCGGCAACTTCGGGACTGCTCCGTCACTCGGTGGACGGACTGCGACGCCTGGGCTGCGACCGTCCCTCGCTGACCGGCGTTGACGTCTCGACGTCTTCTCTCGGACTCGTTCCTCCCGGCGCCACTCCGCACTCCGCGCTTCACATCGGCCGACTCCCTCGTTCCTTCGTCTTCCTCCTGTTTTTGTATGCTCGTTTGCCATATTAAACTCGCATCATCTCTGCACGTGTCCAGGCTGACCGCCGCGTCCTCTGGGTCGTAAAACATGTGTTCGGCGCTCCGGCTACCCGCACGTGCTGGCATACTTGGTGGGCCCCTTGGTCGGCGCAGAGTTTCTCCTGCCTCCGGATATTGTGTCGCTATTATTCTCGCACGTCCGCCAAAAGCTCTCATCATTTATTGCGGGCTTCCCCTTGTGGCTGCGAGGCGCAGCTGCGTCTGTCTTCCTCCGCATGTGGCCCCTACACGTGTTCATTCCGCCTTGGAATCCTGGCGCCATTCTTCTAGCACGCTCGCCAAACCCTTAGTATTTGTTGCGGTAGCCAGCCTGCGCATTTCGACAGAGTGTGCCTTCTGACGAAAAATATATGTCGGGACGCGGGACGCGTCAACATCAAGCACATGTTTCATGTCTAGAGCAGATTTACACAGAGCTTCTTGATGTATGACACAATGAAGAAATACAACTTCGTTCCCAGGAAATGATTCCTTAAACATGCCTACAAAACCAGATTTCATGCCCTGTCATATTCGGTGCTCCATCAGTAGTAATGTTACAAATATTGGTCAAAGGTACTTTCAAAGAGGTGATGGTTTCTTGAAATTCTTGAAAAATGTCAGACCCTTTTGTCGTTCCCTTTAATGAACGCATGCAAGCTAATTATTCCGTAACACAAAAGTTGTCATCAATACCTCTTATAAATATCAGTAACTGAGCTGTGTCAGTTATGTGGCGGCAGTTTGCACCGAGCTCCGGTGCTGGAAGAACTACCCTCTCAAAGGCCTAGCCTGCTCTCTCCTCAAGAGCAAGGGTAAGCCACCGGAGCCTTAGGTGAATAGGCGAGTCGAAGCCAGTGAGACTCGGCAACAAGAGGAAGGACTTCTCATGCTTTTGTTAAGGCATGACGAAGTACCAACCCAAGATAAATCAAACAGGTACAGATGCTAAAATAACAACTAACATGGAGCAGGTTAAGTCACCCACACAAAACTTAAACCTAAATTTAAGCTTAGTAGATAAATGTATGGAGTTTAGTGTACAAACACCGCAAAGAAGCGCCGCGCTCACCGACACCGGGAACACAGCGCCTACAACACAAACACCAACAGAAGGCGGCAGAATGGAGGACCCCACCAGCCCGCAGACGGGTGCAGGAGGAGCCAGTCAGGTCCTGCCTGAAGTGGGCGAAGCCTCGACCAGTCATGTTGTCGCTGACTGCGGTTTGACCGACGGAGGCGGGAGCAGGCGGACGAGTGTCTCATCAACAACCACGAACACAGACACAGGAGAGTGCTCTACTTCTCAGAGGGGCTCTGATGAGGAGGGGTTCGCTACCGTTCACAGGAAAAAAAGAGCTTATAAAAAAAGAGTAGACTGATCAGCAGAGGGAAAAGAGCTGCTGATAAAAAAACAGGTTTGAAGTCCTGGAAGAGGAAAACAGAAAGGCAGAAAGAGAGTTAGCCTCACAACAAACAAAACAAACATACCGGCCAGTGCCAATTATAATACCTGACAGCAGGACACTGAAGAACGTGGCCGCGCTGCTCAGTAATGGAAATATCCATTTCAAAAACACACTCACGAGGAGGTGTGAGCTTAAAATCACTTTTGACACGCGTGCAGATTATGAGAAGGCGCGAGTTATATTAATGAACCACACACATTACACGCACGCGCACCCGGACGAGAAACCACAAAGGTTCATTATAAAGGGCCTACCCTCCAAAGGAGTATGTCAACAAACACTAACAGAGGACATACTCAAATGCGGTTTCAATATAATAGACCTCCGAAATTTTACTAGGAAAGGCAGGGACCACACAGCTGAGGACCCCCATTACCTACCAACAGGCACTTGGTCTGTAACGATACAACATAGTAATAAAAACTTTCTCAGCTTTAGGCAGCTCTTTTGGACAGGGGTCCGAATAGAGCCCTATAAACCGTGGCTGCAAGACATGCCAAATTGCCGTAACTGCTGCCAGTGGGGCCACTCGGTCAAACACAGCAGAATGCACTCAGTGTGCCAGAACTGTGCGGGCCCGCACGCAGTTGCGGTGTGTCCCAAAAACATATTAAGTGACGAAATAAAGACCATTACTCTGCTGAAATACGCAAACTGCAAAGAGGAGGGTCATCACGCTGCTGACAAATCTTGTAAGATCTTCAAAAGAATTGTGCAGGCACGCATTGACAATCTAAACAGAAAAACACATCCGCAGCCAACACAGGCTCCGCAGCACATAAACACCGTGCAGTTCCCGGAACTGCACGCAGCACCGCGTACACGCAGGCATGAGGTGCAGGTGCCCGCCCCTCCGGTGCTGGTTGTGTCCTTGGGGGAGGAGACCGGGAGCAGCGGTGCTGGAAACAGTGGGGCTGCGACCGGCAGACCTACTCGGGGTGCTCCGGGCGCTGTGGAAGTGAGGCCCGGCCCTTGGGTGACGAGGGAAGTCGACAACAGGCCACCACAGCAGCCATACAGACGACCACCTCTTTTACAGACTCCGCAACAGCCACCACAGCTAGACGGAGGGCTAGGAGCAGCACTCAGGGACATCCGCAAGCTTAGCCAGCTTCTCCGAGACACGCACTTCACTGAGTTAATGACACACTTCCGCCCGTATTTCGGCCCCATCAGAGCAGCAAATATACTTCTCAAGAAGCAAATACTGCTGCTGCAAGCTTTAGCCACACTCCCGCAGTAATGCTTGGCACAAATACGGAAACCACACTCAATATATTAAATTGGAACGCCAGCAGGATTAAAAGCCAAATATACGAATTACAGCAACAACTTCTGATTTACGGTATTGATATAGCTTTCATAACGGAAACAAAACTCAATAGCCAGGATAAAATAAATATGCCAGGGTACACCATTTACAGAACAGACAGGGATAGAAGGGGAGGAGGAACAGCAATTTTCATGAAAAATATGGTTTATCATGACCCAGTAACTATTAACAATTTAACAAAAATGGAAGCTACAGCAATAAGAATTAAAAGTAACCATACTCACATCCAGATGGTGGCTGTTTATTGTCCACCAAACAATAAATTTAATGAACAGAACTTAGACACAATAATCAGTGGAACAGATCATTTTTTAATAGCAGGAGACCTGAATTGTAAAAATACAGAATGGGACTGCTTATACAATAATTCAAACGGGACGCAATTAAGCAGACACGCGAACAAAAGTAACAATTATAATCACAAAAAAAAGGCAGAAACCAAAATTTAAAATAATACTATTTAATCAAAAAATACCTTATGTGAGCAAGGCGAAATATTTAGGAATAATACTAGACGAAAAATTAACCTGGAAACTTCAAATAAGAAAAGTAAGAAACGAGGCACTCGGCAAACTGAAAGAACTATACCAGATATTACGTGTGTCAAACTTTCCACACATGAAAAAATTAATAATCTACAAACAAATAATACTCCCAGCTATGCTATATGGATGTGAGGTATGGGGACATAGCTCAGACAACTTATTAAAAGCACTTCAAATAGTACAAAATAAATATCTAAGGGTAATAGCAGATCAGAATAGGGACACATCGAACATTACAATTCACGAGATGCNAATAGGGCCACATCGAACATTACAATTCACGAGATGCTCGCAGTAATTTACGTCAAAGACGTCGTAGCAGGAAAAAATAAAAAATTATATAATGAAGTGGGAATACATAGCAATCCAAATATTAATAACCTCGATAATTATAATCCCGCAGTCATAAGAAAATACAGAAAACCTAAACTGCAGTAAGCAAGGAGGGGGCCCGCACTGTTATTGGCCAGCTAATCGGAGCGCGAGGCACTCCCATTAAACTCTCTGCGCCCCACCAAAACACGCAGTTGGCGAGCAGCACTTGCAACCAGGCAGTGGTTGAGGAAGGTAGCGCTTCCTCTTCTGGCCTAGCCTTGCTACCCCTCAGGTAGCCTGGTCAGCTACCACTGCTTTAGGTGTTCCTACTAGGCACACTTCAATGGATCCTGGTAAGTCTTACAACGAAGGGGAGGCATCGGCCTCCTCTTCTTTGGTTGTACAACACGACACACAATGGCAGAAGCCAAATAGGAAACATACTGCACCAGTAGCCAACCAGACACCACTTCGGGTAGAACTTCCAATCGAAAACGTTTTCTCACCACTCCGGGAAAAAGAAGAATACTCATCAGAAAACAGCCATGACAGCCCCAAAGGGTCTGAAACAGAAATAGATAAAACCACACTTGCGCCCGCAGTTTATATACCGGACTCCTCGAAAATAAGATTTTTAAATCGGACTTTCGGCCAACAATATTTTGTGAAAATCACAATAACCAACAAACAGCAACTGAAGGTGCTGGTTTTGTTGGACGATTAAACTTTTTTCTGTCGCAAGTTAGAAGAATTCAAAGTACAATATTACACACACGCCCAAAAAATTTAAAAACCGAACAAGATAGTCATAAAAGGACTACCACACGGCTTAGAAACACATTGAATAGAGAAACGGCTCAGACAGAACAAATTTACACCAATCCACGTTTGGACATTTAGGACACCTGCTGATGCACCTGCAGTCTATGGGGCTGTAGTGCAAAAGCACAAAGATCACAACATTTTGAAACTAAACACACTTTTCTATATGCCAGTGCGTGTATAAATGTACAAACATCGCCCTGAGGATGTGGTGCAGTGCAGGCGTTGTTGTGCACTGGGCCACACTCAGAAATATTGCTCACTTAGGCCAGTCTGCCTTTTGTGTGCTGGAGATCATGCAAAGGCAGACTGTCCTATCACAGAACACGACAACACAAAGTGGCAATGTACACTTTGCAAACAAACTGGACACTCAGCGGCATGGAAACAGTGCCAGGTTATACAAAAACACATAGAAACACGAAAACAATGGATGGCACCAAAACCTGCCAAACCACTACGAGACACACAACAGAAACCCCAGGAGAAAACACAAACAAATGTTCAGTCAGAGACTGAATTTCGAGTACTTAAAAACCCATACACAGAACAAACACCTATACAACAGCAGATAGAAAAACAACAAAAACTTATAAAAAGAGACAACAACAAGACAGAAAAAGCGACCATGTTTGCAGATATGAATTAACTGGCCGCTTTTCTGCAAGAAACAAATTTTATAGCTTTAATAGAACACTTTAGGCCTGTAATTGCATAGGCAAAAACAATGAACACATTACAGGAGAAGCAGATGCTACTCCTTACAGCACTCGCCACTCTACCTAAATAAATACTTTAGGGCAATAACAACGCAATTAATTACTAAATTATTGCTAAAAACAATACGTTTTTTATTAATTACAGCAAAACTTAATCAATAGAAACACTCTCTCATCTCGGAACTTCCTGATTGGATAGTAACGAGAAGTAATACACCAATGAACACGCTTCTCCCTCGAAGCCACCTGATTGGTGCGCGGCGAGGAGAGCCACATAGCTATAAAAACACCGCGTTTTTGCTCACAACATTCAGTCGTTCGCAGACAACGAGAGACAACACACCTACATTACAACACATGAAGGGCGCCCTGCCCAGGCTGGTTATGTGGGAGCTCGTGACAGGTGGGAAATAGCCCCAACCACCACACGAGTTCCAGGTCATGGGACACACATGCCAGTCGAGGTAGGGGTCAGGGGGCTAACGTTAACTTTCACTTTACTAATTAATGTAATTATATTAAACTTCGAAAAAAAAAAAACATAAAAACTATAAAACATACAAAAAAAACATATATATACAAACACATATATAATATATATATACTTTTTTCCTAATTTATTTTTATTTCAATTTAAATTAATTACTCATAATAACGCACTGACCTGTCAGTTTGTTGCAGGTTGGGAAGAGGACGACTTGGGAAAGAGGGGCCCTATTGGTACTGGGTTCAGAGACTGGTGCTAGGGGCCCCTCCAACTCTAATCTATTTTTAATGGTTTTCTCTTTATGTGATACACTTGGAATCTATAAATTGTACCCCGATGGAGACCTGTATAGGACACATCGGGAGACTAGGGCTACTCACACAAAATAAACTAATAGCACACTTGCAAACAACTTACAACTGTTAGACATACCCACACGACACAACATTCACTCCAGCCGGGAGGCTGGAGGGGAGCTTCACTCCACCGCCGAAAACACGTAAACGTAATTGAATTTTAAATAGGCAACATCAAATTACTCGCCTAAATAAGGGCCCGGTGCCCAAAGCCCCACAGTACACAGCCCCTGCCACCGACCCAATGATTTGAGAAAGTGTCAGGGTGCATTTGTTTTACAATCACCTAGTGAGTTATGGGAGTTTCGGCTTCCGGTCTCACAACACTAAATGCCATCTGGTGGCGAATGAGGGTTCGGCGGCGGCGAGCAGCAGCAGAGATGACAACAACTCCAGAGCGCGACTACAAGACACAGAGAAGGCAACAGATACAGCTGCAGCTCCAGCGCGCCTCTACAAGACCCGGCAGAACTACTAGACAGCGGCATCGCATAGTAGTTCTTATTAGAGCTGCTCGTGCATATGAAAGGTTAACTAGTGTGGGTAGCTCTTGTTAGAGCTACCATGTGGCCCAGGATCAACGACTTGGCGCGACGCGCCCAGATCTCGACCTCACAGAAGGGAACGCCGGGGCAGAGCACGCTCGCCGACTGCAACGAAACCAAAATAAGCTGAGCACCCCACACACACCACACAGTAGTAGCACACACAAAGACAGAACAGTATATTATTTCAGGGGCCAAATGCACGGGATCTCGAGCAAGGAGGACTGCCCCAACTCCACTCGAGGTCCACGCTAAGGGCACACGCACTGGTCCATGGAATAGTGTGGGAGGGGACGCAGTTTAGTTTAAGTTAATTAAAATTATACACGTAGAATATTAAATAAAAAAAAAAACCAAAAAATCTTATGAATATATTTTTACTAAAATATGTTTAATAAAAAAAATATATATATATACAAAACTCTATACTCTAAATAACGCACCGACTTGATAGTTTGTTGCAGGTCGGGAAGAAGAAAACTTGGACCTCAGGAAGGGGGGCTCCACTGATACAGGAGTCTGTATAGACTCTGGTACCAGGGACCTCCCCAACTGTAATTTACTAACATTGGTATTATTCCTCCTCAATGTCACAAATGCTGACACGATAAATCACACCCCGAGGGAGACCTGTATAAGACACCTCGGGAGACTAGGGAATCACTGACACAATATATGCTAAATTAACTAGCACACTTGTAAACAACAAAACAACAGGTCTGACAGACATCACGACACAACATTCACTCCAGCTGGGAAGCTGGAGGGGAGCTTCACTCCCCTGCCAAAATCCACGAACACGTAAATTTACTTAAAATAGGCAGCACAATTTAACAGCCTAAATACGGGTCCGATGCCCAACAATCCACATACACACGGCGCCCCGCCGCCGACCCAATGATTTGGATATGTGTCGGGGTGCATTTGTCTTTTCAAACACCCTGTGAGTTATGGGAGCCTAGGCTCCCGGTCTCACAACATACAGGCCATCCAGTGGCATATGAGGGTACGGTGTCAGTTATGTCCGTATTTTCATCCAACGCAAAAGAAAAGAATTTAAACTCGCTTATCTTTGGCTCTAGTTGTGAGACAAACTGCTTATCAATTACTTCAATTCTAGGTGTAATTGTTCTTCGAGACAAACTTACTGTCTCAAAATCCTTTGTTTTGTCAGGACACAAAATGTCACATACTTGGAGCATAAAAGTTTTTACAAATTCGCCATCTGAAAATGCTTAGTTACTTTTTGCAATATTGTATGCTACAACGTAACTGGCATGTGTAGCTAGCTTTGTTTTTTAAAAATGTTTTGCTGACTTGACAGTTTTTTACATAGAGCTCCTGCTTTTTGCTTCCGTTCTTCTTCGGTCATAGTTTCATAAGTGGCGTTGTTATGTTTTGTTATGAAGTGTCGTGAGAGGTTGAATTCCTTGAATACGACTACAGCTTCATTGCAAATGAGGCACACAGGTTTATCCTTAATAGGCGTGAAAAAGTATTTCCAAGTCCACTCATCTTTAAAAACACTACATTCTGAATCAACTTTACGTGTTTTACTTGCCATTGTAACGAACAAAAATGTCAACAAACACTACCAACAAAGCAAAACTATAGAAACACAAGCCAGACACACAGCTGCAGAGGTGACTTGACACTGACTACGTGACTGTCCGAACTACACTGACCTGAAGGTTCTCAAGAACCGACGAAACGAAAATGGTAGCACCCGATTCGTTCCGAACTTAGCCGAGCAACACACGCATTGTACTCCACATCGCCATGCTACCGATCTACAGACATCTACTCTATGGCACTACACAACCTTAGTTAATATTAGATGCAATAATACCGTACTTAAAACGCAATGAGAAGGAAACCGTTATTCTATTCTAGCTATGCAGAAAATACATTTTGTCCTATGTGTAATTGTAGGGGTTATTCAAAACCATGTCGCGGGCCGGACTGATTAGCCCGAAGGGCCGCACTTGGCCTGTGGGCCGTACTTTGCCCATGACTGTCCTAGATAGAAGCCCTGTTAGATTAAGTTTAGGTTAGGTGCAACTAACTTAATTTTTGTCTTTCATAGAGACATCAATTCGTGGAATAATGTGTGTGAAAAAAATAAATTACATATTTGATTCAGTACAGTGTCTTTCAACGACCTCTAACCAGCAAACAAAAATTACAATGTTAGAGAAAGTATTTTTTTTTTGGTGTCATCTAGGTGTATGACCTGTGTATTGTCAATGTGCCTGTAGGTGTTGTTGATGCTGCCTAGTTATGCTGTAGTGAAACTGAAGTATGACTGATGGGTGTCCTGGCGTGACTCAACTGGTGAGAGCTGGAAACTGCGATTGCTGTTTTGGGGGAATCAGAAGGTGACTCGTTGACCAAACCTGTCAGCTTGTGAGTGCTGCCTCCATAACCTCAGTGTGCTTCAGAACTTCCAAGTTTGAGTCTCACCAGTGATGTATTCTTCAGTTAAGCTAAGATTTTTCAATTCATTAAGAACACATACNCTGTCTTGCAAAATTGTAACAAAAATGTTAAATTCAAATGATTGGAAAGGGAGACAGTTTCTGCAGAGAGATTAAGATTAACAAGTAATTAGATCAAAGTAAGGATGTCGTAATTAGTGTTCCCCTGAAAGTAAATACTGTATAAATTATTGTAATTTGAAAAAAATTTTGTAAAGTAAAACAGATTTCTTTAATTGTTAAGTAATTAATTTGTAAGGACACAAATTATTGCAGGATGGGCAAATCTGTTACAGAAATTTTTTGGATATTAAAAAATTTATCTATGGTTTTTTACTCGGATGCACAACTTAAGTTGGACTTGGCTGGTGTAGCCGTAATTTCAGGTAATTATTTTGTCAGGTTCTGTTGACACAGGAAGAGAATACACTCTTTACTTCAGCAGCTGGCCGCAATCTTTAGAAACAATCTGCTTTTCTTCTTGTGAATACCTCAGCACTGCTTTTTAAGCTAATTGCTGCGAGTATGGTGTTTTCCGCGAGTAGAACGTGTTGCAGATGGTCTGTGATATTTGCTGATTGACGCATTTGAACACGTGTGTCGCACACGTGTGTTTGAAGCATGATGGTGAGCGAGTTTTCTGTCTCACTCCTGTGCACACTGTTAGATATTTGTTTCAATATTTCTGCAAAAGATCAGCAGTTTGATGATTAGGAAAAACATTGTGAAAGCTCTGTCTATTCTCGTGGCAGGTGTGCACAAGATTATAAATACTTAACTTCGTATGATTTTGGTCTTTTTTTTCTCTTGCTCTCCTTTGGCTCTTTGATCTCTTGTTGTCGTGCTTCTACTGAGAAGATGGTAGCGAGAGGACGAGTTTAGTCCTTGCAGGCGGCAGAAAGACATCTATCATCATGAAGATAAATAACTTGCAATTTTCTGGTATGTAGGTAGACTTAATTGGTAGATGTTTTGGGACCAGCACCACCAGTAGTTATAATTAATGTTGTCTTAGAAATGTGTCGCTTGTCTCGTGTCATTTGTGTATTACAATTAATTAATTAAGTTCCGACTCCAGGTTTTGCACTGTAGGCTAGTCTAAAGGAATCTCTTGGCAATGGTTCCAGTATTTATTGTTTTAACATTTTTAGGTACTGCAAGGCAGGTTGTCGATTAATTCTATTTTGTGTTAATTTTTGTTGAATCCTCAGTGGTGACTGACTATCTTCGCTCTTTTCATTATCATGGTATGTCGTTTTGTAATTTGAAGTTACTACGTCTGAACAGAGAAGCACAGAATTATAAACAAACAGGATCGTTACTGTTACTATTCTCTGATGTCTATAAAATTGAGCTATGAACCAAACATTTAATGTTTTCTGTCTACAGGTAGTCAGCTAACCC